>JAUMJJ010001119.1:0-7500 GCA_033556795.1 Tapera naevia | reverse complement strand
GAGCAGAGCACCCTCTGGGTGCCCGAGGGCTTCAGCCGCGCCAAGGGCAAGCGGGACCGGAGAGAGCCCCTGGGGCAGGATGCGCTGGGCATGAGGTAAGCGGGCACTGGGGGGCACTGGGAGGGACTGGGGGGGAATTGGGGGACTGGGGGGCACAGGGGACACAAGGGGGACTGGGAGAAACTGGGGGGAATGGGGGACACAGGGGGCACTGGAGGTCTGGAGGACACTGAGGGGGGAATGGAGGGACTGAGGGGCACAGGGGGGAATGGGGGAATTGGGGACTGGGGGGCACTGGGGGGCACAGGGGGGACTGGGGGACTGGGAGGGAATGGGGGCATTGGAGGGCTGGGGGTGACTGGGGGAAATGGGGGGCACTGGGGGGGAATGGAGGGCACCGAGGAGTGCTGGGGGGCACTGGGGGGCACAAGGGGCACGGGGGGGAATGGGGAACTGAGGGGCACTGGGGAAACTGGGAGGAATGGGGGGCGGAGAGGGGCCCGGGTGGGGGTGGCACTGGGACTGGGGGGGGGTCCCAGTTGAACTGGAGGAGGCAGTCACTGGGTGTCCCCACCCACCCCCCCCCCCAGGACCATGGGGAAGGGGGAGACCCTCCTGGGCGCCCCCCCCGAGGAGGGGCCCGACGGCGGCTGCCCCGAGGCCAAGAGGCTGAAGGTACCTGGGGGGCACCTGGGGGGGCACCTGGGGGGGCACCTGTACCCCATATCCAGCACCTTTGTGGGTGGGGGTCCAGATTCTCCATGAGTGGTCCAGGACCTTCATGGGTGGAGGTCCAGGACCATCAGGGGTGGGGGTCCAGGTTCTCCATGGGTGGAGGTCCAAGACCTTCATGGGTGGGGGTCCCAGGACCTCCATGGGTGGGGGTCCCAGGACCTCCATGAGTGGGGGTACCAGGACCTTCATGGTGGGGGTCTAGTACTATCCTGGGTGGAGATTCAGAACCTCCATGGCTGGGGGTCCAAAACCTTCATGAGTGGAGGTCCAGGACCTTCATGGGTGGGTATCCAAGACCTCCATGGGTGGGGGTCCAGCACCTCCATGGGTGGGGGTCCAGCACCTCCATGGGTGGGGATCCAGGGCCTCCATGGGTGGGGATCCAGGGCCTCCATGGGTGGGGATCCAGGACCTTCATAGGTGGGGGTTCAAGACCTTCGTGGGTGGGAGTCTCAGGACCTTCACGGGTGGGGGTCCCAGGACCATCATGGTGGGGCTCCAGCACCTAAATGGGGGTGGGGTCTCAACGCCATCCTGGGTGGAGATCCAGGACCTTCATGGATGGAGGTCCAAGACCTTCATGAGTGGTGGTTCCAGCCCCCTTGTGGTTGGGGCTCCCGGTGCCCCCGTGACCGGGTGTCCCTGCAGGTGGAGGAGGTGGGTGTGGAGCCCCAGGACCCCGTCGACTGCCGCCAGTGGACTCAGCACCACTTGGTCGCCGCCGACATCCGGATGCCGCCCGCCACGGCCCTGACCCCCCCCCAGGGCGAGTTCGACTCTGACCACGTGGACGTCAACGTCCGTGGGCCAGGTGGGACCGGGGAGGAGGGGGACACCTGGGGTCTGCAGGGGGTTGGGGACACAGGAGGGCATCAGGGGTGTGGTGGGAACTATGGGTGTGGGGCACCGTGGGCCACGTAGGGTGGATGTGGTCCATGGGGGGCCACCATGGGCCAGGTAGGGTGGATGTGGGGCATGGAGGGCCACCATGGGCTTGGTGACCACCATGGGGCCAGGTAGGATGGAGAAGGTCCATTAGGGGCCACCATGAGGTCAGGTGGTAGGGATGTGAGGCATGGGGGGCCACCATGGGCTTGGTGGCCAGCATGGGCCTGGTAGGATGGAGAAGGTCCATTGGGGGTCACCATGGGGCCAGGCAGGATGGATGTGGCTTATGGAGGACCACCATGGGTGTGGTGGCCATCATGGGGCCAGATAGGATGGACAAGGTCCATTAGGGGCCACCACGAGGTCAGGTAGGATGGATGTGGGGCATGGGGGGCCACCATGGGCTTGGTGGCCACCATGGACCTGGTAGGATGGGCATGGAATGTGGAGGCCACCAGGGGATGTGAGGGCCACCGTGGCCCTGGTAGAGCTCCTGTAGGGTCCAGAAGCCACCAAAGGCGTGGTGAAGGTCCTCCAGGTCCCATCCCCAGACACCCAGCACCCCCTCCCACCCCCCGGCCCGCAGATGGCTTCACGCCCCTGATGTTGGCCTCCTTCTGCGGGGGCCACCTGGAAGCCGAGGTGGCCGAGGACGAGGAAGGAGCTGAGGACACCTCATCGGGCATCATCGGGGACCTCATCTGCCAAGGTGCCAACCTGGGCGCCCGCACGGACCGGACGGGCGAGACCGCCCTGCACCTGGCAGCCCGCTACGCCCGCGCCGACGCCGCCAAGCGCCTGCTGGGCGCCGGTGCCAACCCCAACGGGCAGGACAGGGCAGGACGGACCCCCCTGCACGCGGCCGTCACCGCCGACGCCCAGGGGGGTCTTCCAGGTGAGGGCACCTGGCGCGGCCATTGGGGTGTGGTCATGGGGTGTGGTCAAGGGACACCCAATGTGGTTGTGGGGCACCCAATGTGGCCATGGGGTGTGGTCGTGGGGTGCCCAATGTGGTCATGGGGTGCCCAATATGGTCATGGGGTGTGGTCAAGGGACACCGAACGTGGTCGTGGAGCACCCAACGTGGTCATGGGGTGCCCAATATAGTCATAGGGCACCCAATATGGTCATGGGGTGTGGTCATGGGGCACCCAACGTGGTCATAAAGTGCCCAATGTGGTCATGGGGCGCCCAATGTGGTCATGAGGCACCCAATATGGTCATGAGGTGTTCAGGGGGTCTTCCAGGGGAGGGCACCTGTCTTGGTCATGGGGTGTGGTCATGGGGCACCCAACGTGGCCATGGGGTGCCCAACATGGTTGTGGGGTGCCCAATGTGGTCATGGGGCGCCCAATATGCTCATGGGGTGTCGTCATGGGGCGCCCAATATGGTCATGGGGTGCCCAATATGGTCATTGGATGTGGTCATGGGGCACCCAACGTGGTCCTGAGGCACCCTACGTGGTCTTGAGGTGCCCATGGGATCTTCTAGGTGAGGGCACCTGGTGTGGTCATGGGGCACCCAATGAGGTCATGGGGCTCCAGGTGATGTCATGGAGAGTCTTCCATGGCCTTGGGGCTCCAAGTGATATCATGGAGGGTCTTCCATGGCCTTGGGGCACCTGGCGTGATGGAACACCAGGTGATGCCATGGGACACCTTCCATGGCCGTGGGGTGCCTTCCATGTCTCTGGGGCATCTTCCATGGCCGTGGGGCACTCGGTGTGGCCATGGGGCACCTGGTGATGCCATAGAACATCTTCCATGGCCACGGGGGCACCGCGTGCCCACCCACCCACCCGGTTGGTGCCCCCACCCCGGCAGATCCTGATCCGGAACCGCTCGACGGACCTGGACGCCCGCATGGCCGACGGCTCCACCGCGCTGATCCTGGCGGCGCGGCTGGCGGTGGAGGGGATGGTGGAGGAGCTCATCGCCTGCCACGCCGACGTCAACGCCGTCGATGAGACGGGTGGGGACGTGGGGGGGGGGCACCCTCAAAGTCAGGGGGGTGGGGGGGAGTCCTTTGGGGTGAGATCTGAGCTCCTGGAGGTCCTTGGAGGGTCCTGGTGGCGTTCAGGATCATCTCAGGGGGGTTGAGGAACATCTCAAGGTGGTTGATGTCAACACCATCAAGGAGAAGGGTGGGGAACTGTGGGTGTGGGGGCACCCCCAAAGTGAGGGGGGTGGGGGGAGTCCTTTGGGGTTGGATCTGAGGTCCTGGAGGTCCTTGGAGGGTCCTGGTGGCGTTCAGGATCATCTCAGGGGGGTTGAGGAACATCTCAAGATGGTTGATGTCAACACCATCAAGGAGAAGGGTGGGGAACTGTGGGTGTGGGGGCACCCCCAAAGTGAGGGGGGTGGGGGGAGTCCTTTGGGGTGAGATCTGAGCTCCTGGAGGTCCTTGGAGGGTCCTGGTGGCGTTCAGGATCATCTCAGGGGGGTTGAGGAACATCTCAAGGTGGTTGATGTCAACACCATCAAGGAGAAGGGTGGGGAACTGTGGGTGTGGGGGCACCCCCAAAGTGAGGGGGGTGGGGGGAGTCCTTTGGGGTGAGATCTGAGGTCCTGGAGGTCCTTGGAGGGTCCTGGTGGCGTTCAGGATCATCTCAGGGGGGTTGAGGAACATCTCAAGGTGGTTGATGTCAACACCATCAAGGAGAAGGGTGGGGAACTGTGGGTGTGGGGGCACCCCCAAAGTGAATGGGGTGGGGGGAGTCCTTTGGGGTGGGATCTGAGGTCCTGGAGGTCCTTGGAGGGTCCTGATGGAGCTGAGGAACATCTCAGGGGGTTCAAGGAACATCTCAAGGTGGTTGATGTCAACACCCTCAATGAGATGGGTGGGGGGCTTGAGAGAGTTGGGGGCATCTCCAAAGTTGGGGGGGTGGAGGGGAGCCCTTTGGGGTGGGATCTGAGGTCCTGGAGGTCCTTGGAGAGTCCTGGTGGGGTTCAGGATCATCTCGGGAGGGGGCTGAGGAGCATCTCAAGGTGGTTGATGTCAACGATGTTGATGAGATCAGTGGGGACCTGGGGGAAGTGGGGTCATCCCAAAAGTGAGGGGGCACCCCCAAAGTCAGGGGTTGGCCCTTGAGGGGGGAGGGTGGGATCTGAGGTCCTAGGAGGGTCCTGGTGGTGTTGAAGAACATCTCAAGGTGATGGTGTTGAGGAACATCTCAAGGGGGGATGGTCTTGGAGAGGAATGGGGACTCCCTCCCCCAGGTTAGGGGGTGCTGGGGGTCCCTGCCCAGGGTGGGGCAGGTCCATGGAGGGGGTGGGGATGATCTCACCCCCCCCCACCCCATGTGTGTCCTCCCCCCTCCAGGGAAGTCCGCGCTGCACTGGGCGGCCGCTGTCAACAATGTGGAGGCGACGCTGGTGCTGCTGCAGAACGGGGCCAACAAGGACCTGCAGGACAGCAAGGTGGGGGAGGGACACCCCGAAACCCTGAGACACCCCTCCCCCGACAGGGGGACCCCCAACAGCCACCACCCTGGGTGGGGAACCTCAGCACCCAGAGAGGACCCTCCAGGAGGCCTCACTGACCCCAAGAGACCCCATTGACCCATTGACCCCAGAAGATGTCCCATTGACCCAAGGTGACATCTCATTGACCCATTGACCCCAGAAGATGTCCCATTGACCCAGGAGCAGTCCCACTGACCATATTGACTCCAGAGACCCCAGAAGATGTCCCATTGACCCAAGATGACACCTCATTGACTCCATTGACCCCATAGACCCCAAAAGATGTCCCATTGACCCACGATGACACCTCATCGACCCATCGACCCCATAAGATGTCCCATTGACCGAGGAGCTGCTCCATTGACCCCACTGACCCTCCCAGACCCCAAAAGACGTCTCATTGACCCAAGATGACACCTCATTGACCCATTGACCCCATAGACCCCATAAGATGTCCCATTGACCCAAGACGACACCTCATTGACCCCATTGACCCCATAGACCCAGAAGATGTCCCATTGACCCCCAAGACCACACCCAACTTCCCCCAACCCTTCTCCCTCTCCCTCCCTGCCTCCCCCCACCCCACCCCACCCCACCCCAGGAGGAGACCCCCCTCTTCCTGGCCGCCCGCGAAGGCAGCTACGAAGCCGCCAAGATCCTCCTGGACCACTTGGCCAACCGGGAGATCACGGATCACCTGGACCGGTTGCCGCGCGACGTCGCCCACGAGAGGCTCCACCATGACATCGTCCACCTCTTGGACGAGCACAACGTGGGGCGCAACCCCTCGGGGGGCTCGTTGCCCCCCAACCCCGCGTTACCCCACCTCCTCGGCCCCCCAAGTGTCTTCTTCACGGGGCTCAAAGCCACCACCACTTCCACCACCACCTCCAAGAAGGGCCGGAGGTTGGGGGGCAAAACTGGGGGGTCCAAAGGGAGGGGCAAGAAGTTGGGGGGGGAGGATCCCCCAGCTTTGGAGACCTCGGTGACATCATCACCCGTCGAGTCCCCCTTTGTCCCCAACCCCGCGTCCCCCGGGCTCTTCCCCCAACCCTTGGACCCCCCTTTTCCCGTCGCCCCCCACTTGGGGGTCGGGGGGGTGGTACCGGGGGTAAGGGTGGGGGGGGGTCCCCCACTTCCTTTGGGGGTGGGGGCCATCGCCGTCCCCTTCGAGTGGAGGGGACACCCCCCTTGTTTGGGCCCCCCCCCTCCCATTTTGCAAACACCCCCCCCGCAAGCTTTCGGGGTCCCCCCAACTTTGCTGCTGCCCCACGGTGCCGTGGGGTGTCCCCCTTTGCCCCCCCACCCCGAACCCCTTCCCGGGGGACCCCAACCCCTCTCCCCTGAAAAGGGGGGGGCCCTTCCCCATTCTGCCGTGCCCCCCCCGCGTTTTTTCAAGGCGGGGGCCAGGGGGGGAGGGGGCGAGGCTCGGTTTTTGGGGGTCCCTCCCCAGCACCCTTATTTGACCCCCTCCCCTGAGTCGCCCGAGCAGTGGGCGAGCCCCTCCCCTCCCCTGCTCGCCGATTGGGTCGAGGGGCCCCCAACCCCCCCCTCTCCTGGGGCCCCCCCAAACCCAGCTGCCCCCCCCCGTGCCCGAGCTGAACCCCAAAATGCAGGCGTTTGCCTGAGGTGGGGAGGGGAGTGGGCAGAAACACCCCCCCACCTTCCCTGGACACCCCCAAACTGGGGGCACCCCTGAACTGGGCACCTCAGGGAGGCCCCTAAACTGGGGGCATCCCCAAACTGGGCACCACAGGGGCACCCCCCAAACTGGGGACACCCCAATGATCCCCCCCCCAGCTCTGGAACCCTTGGGGCGCCCCAAAACTGGGGGCACCCACGAACTGGGTACCACAGGGACACCCCTAAACTGGGGGCACCCCAGAGATCCCCCCCAGCCCTGGCACCCAGAGACACCCCCAAACCGGGGGCACCTCCAAATTGGGAGCACCCCATTGTCCCACCCTAGTCCTGGCTCCCTGGGACACCCCTAAGTTGGGGATCCCCCCCCCTAATTGGACACCCCAGGGAGACCCCCCCACCCAAAACTGGGCACCACAGGGACACCCCCAAACTGGGAGGACCCCAGGGACACCCCACTCCAAGCATTCCACTGCCACCCCACCCCAGGGCCGCCCGCAAATTGGGGGCACCCAGGGACACCCACTAAACTTTGGCACCCCAATACCCCACCCCTCACCCTGGGGACACCCCCAAACTGGGGACACCCCCCCTCCCCATATTTTTACTCCCAGCCCCCCCCCAGGTCATTTTTGGGGTGAAAAAAGGACGGTTTTGTACTGTTTTTAACAGGGGGCCCCAGCACCCTCTCCCCTTTTGCCCCCCCCCCAGTTTTGGGGTGCTGGGACCCCCCCTTTATTTGTGTACTGGGTACGCAGAGTGTGCAGG
>JAUMJJ010001118.1:0-25720 GCA_033556795.1 Tapera naevia | reverse complement strand
GGGTTCATTTTCCCAAAATCATTTTTTCCCCCAAAACTGGGTTCATTTTCCTTGAAAACAGGTTTTTCCGCAAAACTGGGTTCATTTTCCACATAATCAGCTTTTTTCCTCCGAAAATAGGTTCATTTTACATAAAATCCTTATTTCCCCCCAAAACTCAGTTCATTTTCACAAAAATCAGGTTTTCCCCTCCTATCTGATTTCATTTTCCCCAAAATCTTCTATTTCCATTCCACACTGGGTTCATTTTCCCCAAAATCATTTTTTTCCCCATTACTGGGTTCATTTTTCCCAAAATCATTTTTTCCCCAAAAAAAACTGGGTTCATTTTCCTCAAAATATGTTTTTTCCACCAAAAATGGGTTTATTTCCCTACATATCGGGTTTTCCCCACCAAATTGTGTTCATTTTCCCCAACATATGGATTTTTGAACCAGTTACTGGCTTTATTTCCACAAAATCTTTTTTTTTCCTTCAAAACTGGGTTCATTTTCACCAAAAATGTTTTTTTCCCCAAAACTGGTTTCATTTTCCCCATAATCAGCTTCTTTCCTCCCAAACTGTGTTCATTTTCCCAGAATCCGGGTTTTCCAATTACTGGGTTCATTTCCCGAAATTATTTTTTTTTCCCCCATAATTGGGGTAATTTGCCCCAAAATCGGATTTTTTCCTCCCTAACTGGGTTCATTTTCCCCAAAGTCAATTTTTTTCCACCAAAACTCAGTTCATTTCCCGAATTTTGTGGAAAATGAACCCAGTTTCAGAGGGAAAAACTGATTATGCAGAAAATGAACCCAGTTTTGGGGAAAACAATTATTTTGGAGAAAACGAACCCAGTAATTGGGTAAAAAAAACGAATTTTGGGGAAAATGAACAAAGTTTGGGGGGGAAAAACCAACTTCTAGGGAAATGAACCGAGTTTTGGTGGAAAAAAAACCCGAATTTAGGGAAAATGGACCCAGTTTTGGGGGAAAAATCTGTTTTTGGGGAAAATGAACCAAGTGTGGAGTGGAAATAGAAGATTTTGGGGAAAATGAATACTGTTTTGAGGGGAAAACCTGATTTGTGTGAAAATAAACCCAGTTTTGGGGGGAAATAAGGATTTTGTGGAAAATGAACCTAGTTTCGGAGGAAAAATGCGGATTATGCGGAAAATGAACCCAGTTTTGGCAGAAAAACCCGTTTTTAAGGAAAATGAACCCAGTTTTGGGGAAAAAAAATATTTTGGGAAAATGAACCCAGTAATTGGGTTAAAAAATTCGAATTTTGGGGAAAATGAACAAAGTTTTGGGCGGAGGAAACCAACTTGTAGGGAAATGAACCGAGTTTGGGAGGAAAGAAGCTGATTATGGTGAAAATTAACCCAGTTTGGGGGGGGAAAAACCTGATTTGTATGAAAATGCATCCAGTTTGGGGGGGGGGGGGGGGGGAAGTGATTTTGGGGAAAATTAACCCAGTAATTTTGTAAAATTTTGTAAAAAACCCTAATTTGGGGGAAAATGAACACAGTTTGGGGGGAAAACCCAACTTGTAGGTAAATGGTCTCTGTTTTGGTGGAAAAAAATCGATTTTGGGGAAAATGAAGAGTGCTTTGGGAAAAAATTATTTTGGGGAAATGAACCCAGTAATTGGGAAATAAACCCGGATTTGGGGGAAAATGAAATCAGTTTGGAGGAGAAAATCTCATTTGTGTGAAAATGCAGCCAGTTTTTTTTGGGGGGGGGGGGAGGGGGGGAAACGATTTCGGGAAAATGAACTCAGTTTTGGTGGAAAAAAAACGATTTTGGGGAAATGAATCCAGTAATGGGGAAAAAAATGATTTTGGGGAAAATAAACCCAGTGTGGAGTGGAAATAGAAGATTTTTGGAAAATGTAATCAGTTTGGGAGGGGAAAACCTGATTTGTGTGAAAATGCACCCAGTTTTTTGTGGGAAAAAAAGGATTTTGGGGAAAATGAACCCAATTTGGGAGGAAAAAAAACCCGATTTTGGGGGAAAATGAATCCAGTCGGGGGCAGAAAAAAACCCTCATTTTCCACAAAATATGTTTTATTCCAGCAAAACTGGGTTCATTTCCCTACAATTTCATTTTCCACAGAATCTGTTTCTTTCCACCTTAACTGTGTTCCTTTCCCTACAAAATGGGTTTTCCCCCCCCAAACTCTGTTCATTTTCCCCATAATCGTTTTTTTCCCCATTACTGGTTTATTTTCCCATAACTGGGTTTATTATATTCAAAAACGGCTTTTTCCCCAAAAAATGGCTTCATTTTCCCCATAATCAGTTTTTTTTCTCCCAAACTGTGTTAATTCCTCCCAAAATCTGAAATGACTGTTCGTCAGGGAGGCAAGAAGAAGACCGCCGGGATGTCTTTAGAACCGCGGGCAGAGGCAGCTTTCCGACCGGCTTCAGTTTAGAGAGCTAGCCGGTAAGAGAAGGCACTGTCTCCGGACCAACGTAATGTTTGCAGCCGGAATGTGGTGTGAAAGCCGGGGAAACACTGTGAAGGCTGCTCAAGAAAGCAGGTGCAGATCCTCTCTTTGCCTGTATTTGTTAGCCTTCGAGAGAGGAATACCCTGCCGGTAAAAAGCTTTCTCTTTGGCAGCTATTCATGGAAGGAAATTCCAGGATTCTTTAAAATCAAGGGGTTAGTTTTTGAGATAAATGAACCCATTTTGGGGGGGGGGGGGGGGGGGGTAAATGATTTTTGAGAAAGTGAACACAGTAATTGGGAATAAACCCTGATTATGGGGAAAATGAACCCAGGTGTGGAGTGGAAATAGAAGCTTTTGTGGAAAATGAACCGTTTTAGGAGGGGAAAACCTGATTTGTGTGACTATGAACCCAGTTTTGGGGGAAAAATAGGATTTTGGGGAAAATGAACCCGGTTTGGGAGGAAAAAATCTGATTTTGGGGGAAATGAATCCTGTTTTGGGAGGGAAATAATGATTTTGGTGAAATTTTTGGTGTAATTTTTGGTGAATTTTTGATTTTTTTTCCCCAAAATCTTCTATTTCCTCTGAAACACTGGGTTCATTTTCCCCAAAATCATTTTTTTTTTCCCCATTACTGGGTTCATTTTACCCAAAATAATTTTTTTCCCAAAACTGATTTCATTTTCCTCAAAATATTTTTTTTCCCCAAAACTGGTTCATTTTTCCCATAATCGGGTTTTTTTCCTCCCAAACTGGGTTCATTTTCCCCAAAATTCGGGTTTTTTACCCAATTACTGGGTTCATTTTCGCAAAAATATTTTTTTTTCCCCAAGATTGGGTTCATTTTCCTTAAAAACGGGTTTTTTTAACCAAAACTGGGTTCATTTTCTGCATAAATAGTTTTATCCTCCGAAACTATATTCATTTTCCACAAAATCCTTATTTCCCCCCAAAACTGGATGCTTTTTCTCCAAAATCAGGTGTTCCCCTCCAAACTGATTTCATTTTCCCCAAAATCTTCTATTTCCACTCCACACTGGGTTCATTTTCCCCAAAATCAGGATTTTTTCTCCATTACTGGGTTCATTTTCCCCAAAATCATTTTTTTCCCCCAAAACTGTGTTCATTTTCCCCAAATCCGGGGTTTTCCCCCAAAACTGGGTTCATTTTCCCCAAAATCATTTTTTTCCCCATTACTGGGTTCATTTTCCCCAAAATAATTTTTTTCCCAAAACTGATTTCATTTTCCTCAAAATAATTTTTTCCCCAAAACTGGGTTCATTTTTCCCATAATCGGGTTTTTTTCCTCCCAAACGGGGTTCATTTTCCCCAAAATTCGGGTTTTTTACCCAATTACTGGGTTCATTTTCCCAAAAATAAATTTTTTCCCCAAAATTGGGTTCATTTTCCTTAAAAACGGGTTTTTTACCCAAAACTGGGTTCATTTTCTGCATAAATAGTTTTTATCCTCCGAAACTATATTCATTTTCCACAAAATCCTTATTTCCCCCCAAAACTAGATGCTTTTTCTCCAAAATCAGGTGTTCCCCTCCAAACAGTGTTCATTTTCTCCAAAATCTTCTATTTCCACTCCACACTGGGTTCATTTTACCCAAAATCCTTTTTCTCCCCCAAAAACTGGGTACATTTTCACACAAATCAGGTTTTCCCCTCCAAACTGATTTCATTTTCCCCAAAATCTTCAATTTCCACTCCACACTGGGTTCATTTTCCCCAAAATCAGGATTTTTTCTCCATTACTGGGTTCATTTTCCCCAAAATCATTTTTTTCCCCCAAAACTGTGTTCATTTTCCCCAAAATATGTTTTTTCTCCACCAAAACTGGGTTTATTTCCCTAAATATTGGGTTTTCCCCACCAAATTGTGTTCATTTTCTCCAAAACCTGGTTGTTTTGGAGAAGCCCCAATTACTGGCTTTATTTCCCAAAAAATTTGTTTTTCCCTCTAAACTGGGTTCATTTTAATCAAAAACGGGTTATCCCCTCCAAACTGGGTTAATTTTCCCCATAATCAGCTTCTTTCTTCCTAAACTGGGTTCATTTTCCCCAAAATCCTTTTTTTTCCACAAAACACTGGGTGCATTTTCACACAAATCTAGTTTTCCCCTCCAGTGTTCATTTTCCCCAAAACCAGGTTTTTTTCCCCTCCAGTGTTCATTTTCCCCAAAATCGGATTTTTTCCTCCCAAACTGGGTTGATTTTCCCCAAAGTCGGTTTTTTTACAGCAAAAGTCGGTTCATTTCTCTACAAGTCTTCCCCCCCCCCAACTCTGCTGATTTTCCCCAAAATTCGGGTTTTTTTACCCAATTACTGCGTTCATTTTCCCCAAAATAATTTTTTCCCCTAAAACTGGGTTCATTTTCCTTAAAACCGTTTTTTTCCCCCAAAACTGTGTTCATTTTCCGTATAATCAGAATTTTTCCTCCGAAACTAGGTTCATTTTCTGCAAAATCCCTATTAACCCCCAAAACTGGGTACATTTTCACACAAATCAGGTTGTCCCGTCCAAACTGATTTCATTTTCCTCAAAACCTTCTATTTCCACTCCGCACTTGGTTCATTTTCCCCAAAATCAGGATTTTTCCCCATTACTGGGTTCATTTTCTCCAAAATCAGGGGGTTTTCTCACAAAGTGGGTTAATTTTTCCAAAAATCATTTTTTTTACCCCAAAACTGGGTTCATTTTCCCCAAAATATGTTTTTTCCACCAAAACTGGGTTTATTTCCCTACATATTAGGTTTTCCCCAACAAACTGTGTTCATTTTCCCCAAAATCCGGGTTTTTTACCCGATCACTGGGTTCATTTTCCCCAAAATCATTTTTTCCCCCAAAACTGGGTTCATTTTCCTTGAAAACAGGTTTTTCCGCAAAACTGGGTTCATTTTCCACATAATCAGCTTTTTTCCTCCGAAAATAGGTTCATTTTACATAAAATCCTTATTTCCCCCCAAAACTCAGTTCATTTTCACAAAAATCAGGTTTTCCCCTCCTATCTGATTTCATTTTCCCCAAAATCTTCTATTTCCATTCCACACTGGGTTCATTTTCCCCAAAATCATTTTTTTCCCCATTACTGGGTTCATTTTTCCCAAAATCATTTTTTCCCCAAAAAAACTGGGTTCATTTTCCTCAAAATATGTTTTTTCCACCAAAAATGGGTTTATTTCCCTACATATCGGGTTTTCCCCACCAAATTGTGTTCATTTTCCCCAACATATGGATTTTTGAACCAGTTACTGGCTTTATTTCCACAAAATCTTTTTTTTTCCTTCAAAACTGGGTTCATTTTCACCAAAAATGTTTTTTTCCCCCAAAACTGGTTTCATTTTCCCCATAATCAGCTTCTTTCCTCCCAAACTGTGTTCATTTTCCCCAGAATCCGGGTTTTCCAATTACTGGGTTCATTTCCCGAAAATTATTTTTTTTTCCCCCATAATTGGGGTAATTTGCCCCAAAATCGGATTTTTTCCTCCCTAACTGGGTTCATTTTCCCCAAAGTCAATTTTTTTCCACCAAAACTCAGTTCATTTCCCGAATTTTGTGGAAAATGAACCCAGTTTCAGAGGGAAAAACTGATTATGCAGAAAATGAACCCAGTTTTGGGGAAAACAATTATTTTGGAGAAAACGAACCCAGTAATTGGGTAAAAAAAACGAATTTTGGGGAAAATGAACAAAGTTTGGGGGGGAAAAACCAACTTCTAGGGAAATGAACCGAGTTTTGGTGGAAAAAAACCCGAATTTAGGGAAAATGGACCCAGTTTTGGGGGAAAAATCTGTTTTTGGGGAAAATGAACCAAGTGTGGAGTGGAAATAGAAGATTTTGGGGAAAATGAATACTGTTTTGAGGGGAAAACCTGATTTGTGTGAAAATAAACCCAGTTTTGGGGGGAAATAAGGATTTTGTGGAAAATGAACCTAGTTTCGGAGGAAAAATGCGGATTATGCGGAAAATGAACCCAGTTTTGGCAGAAAAACCCGTTTTTAAGGAAAATGAACCCAGTTTTGGGGAAAAAAAATATTTTGGGAAAATGAACCCAGTAATTGGGTTAAAAAATTCGAATTTTGGGGAAAATGAACAAAGTTTTGGGCGGAGGAAACCAACTTGTAGGGAAATGAACCGAGTTTGGGAGGAAAGAAGCTGATTATGGTGAAAATTAACCCAGTTTGGGGGGGGAAAAACCTGATTTGTATGAAAATGCATCCAGTTTGGGGGGGGGGGGGGGGGAAGTGATTTTGGGGAAAATTAACCCAGTAATTTTGTAAAATTTTGTAAAAAACCCTAATTTGGGGGAAAATGAACACAGTTTGGGGGGAAAACCCAACTTGTAGGTAAATGGTCTCTGTTTTGGTGGAAAAAAATCGATTTTGGGGAAAATGAAGAGTGCTTTGGGAAAAAATTATTTTGGGGAAATGAACCCAGTAATTGGGAAATAAACCCGGATTTGGGGGAAAATGAAATCAGTTTGGAGGAGAAAATCTCATTTGTGTGAAAATGCAGCCAGTTTTTTTTGGGGGGGGGGGAGGGGGGGAAACGATTTCGGGAAAATGAACTCAGTTTTGGTGGAAAAAAAACGATTTTGGGGAAATGAATCCAGTAATGGGGAAAAAAATGATTTTGGGGAAAATAAACCCAGTGTGGAGTGGAAATAGAAGATTTTTGGAAAATGTAATCAGTTTGGAGGGGAAAACCTGATTTGTGTGAAAATGCACCCAGTTTTTGTGGGAAAAAAAGGATTTTGGGGAAAATGAACCCAATTTGGGAGGAAAAAAACCCGATTTTGGGGAAAATGAATCCAGTCGGGGGCAGAAAAAAACCCTCATTTTCCACAAAATATGTTTTATTCCAGCAAAACTGGGTTCATTTCCCTACAATTTCATTTTCCACAGAATCTGTTTCTTTCCACCTTAACTGTGTTCCTTTCCCTACAAAATGGGTTTTCCCCCCCCAAACTCTGTTCATTTTCCCCATAATCGTTTTTTTCCCCATTACTGGTTTATTTTCCCCATAACTGGGTTTATTATATTCAAAAACGGCTTTTTCCCCAAAAAATGGCTTCATTTTCCCCATAATCAGTTTTTTTTCTCCCAAACTGTGTTAATTCCTCCCAAAATCTGAAATGACTGTTCGTCAGGGAGGCAAGAAGAAGACCGCCGGGATGTCTTTAGAACCGCGGGCAGAGGCAGCTTTCCGACCGGCTTCAGTTTAGAGAGCTAGCCGGTAAGAGAAGGCGCTGTCTCTGGACCAACGTAATGTTTGCAGCCGGAATGTGGTGTGAAAGCCGGGGCTACACTGTGAAGGCTGCTCAAGAAAGCAGGAGCAGATCCTCTCTTTGCCTGTATTTGTAAGCCTTCGAGAGAGGAATACCCTGCCAGTAAAAAGCTTTCTCTTCTGGCAGCTATTCATGGAAGGAAATTCCAGGATTCTTTAAATTCTAAGGGTTAGTTTCTGCACACCCTTGGAGGAAAAACGAAACCGTGCAGTTCAGAGAATGTGTGTGAATTCGCTGCCGGCTGTTGTAACAAGTTTCAGCAGAAACAGTTTGCAGAGGCTGAAGGGAATGGACAGGAAAAAAGGCATCTCTCGTCCTTGAACACGAACAGATCATCCGATTATTTGTCTTTTAAATACATTGTTAGGAGATTAGATGTCTTCCTAAAACATTTCCAAAATAGAAAATTCGGGGGTGGGTAGGAGGCAAGATTTTAGACTGCTGTGGACGCGCTTTAATATGCTGCTAGAAATCGGAAAAGACTGTTCGTCAGGGAGGCAAGCAGCAGACCGCCGGGATGTCTGTAGAACCGCGGCGAGAGGCAGCTTTCCGACCGGCTTCAGTTTAGAGAGCTAGCCGGTAAGAGAAGGCACTGTCTCCCGAACAACGTAATGTTTGCAGCTGAAGCCTACTGTGAAAGCCGGGGCTACACTGTGAAGGCTGCGCAAGAAAGCAAAAGCAGCTCGACTCTTTGCCTGTATTTGTCAGCCTTCGAGAGAGGAATAGCCTGCCGCTAAAATGCTTTCTCTTCTAGCAGCGATTCATGGAAGAACATTCTGTGATTCTTTAAAATCAAGGTGTTAGTTTCTGCTCTCCTTTGGAGAAACACAAAACCGTGCCGTTCAGAGAATGTGCTGTGGATTCCCTGCCTGCTGTTTCAGTAGAAAGAGTTTGCAGAGGCTGATGAGACTACACTGGAAAACAGGGATTCCTCGTCCTTGAAGCACGAGCAGTTCATCTGATAATATTCCCTTTAATTACATTGTTAGAAGATGAAAAGTCATGCTAAAACAATTTTCATAAATAGCAACTTTCTAAGAGAGAAGGATTTTAGACTCATGTGCATGCGCTGTGATGTGATGCTAGATATCTGAAATGACTGCTCCTCAGAGCGGCAAGGAGCAGACAGCCGAGATGTCTGTGAAACCGCGGCCAGAGACAGCTTTCTGAGCGGTTTCAGTTTAGAGAGCCAGCCGGCAAGAGAAGGCGCTGTCTCCGGACCAACGTAATGTTTGCAGCCGGAATGTGGTGTGAAAGCCGGGGAAACACTGTGAAGGCTGCTCAAGAAAGCAGGTGCAGATCCTCTCTTTGCCTGTATTTGTTAGCCTTCGAGAGAGGAATACCCTGCCGGTAAAAAGCTTTCTCTTTGGCAGCTATTCATGGAAGGAAATTCCAGGATTCTTTAAAATCAAGGGGTTAGTTTTTGAGATAAATGAACCCATTTTTGAGGGGGGGGGGGGGGGGGTAAAGGATTTTTGAGAAAGTGAAGAAAGTAATTGGGAATAAACCCTGATTATGGGGAAAATGAACCCAGTGTGGAGTGGAAATAGAAGCTTTTGTGGAAAATGAACCGTTTAGGAGGGGAAAACCTGATTTGTGTGAATATGCACCCAGTAATGGGGAAAAAACCCTGATTTTGGGGAAAATGAACCCGGTTTGGGAGGAAAAAATCTGATTTTGGGGGAAATGAATCCAGTTTTGGGAGGGAAATAATGATTTTGGTGAAACTTTTGGTGTAATTTTTGGTGAATTTTTGATTTTTTTTCCCCGAAATCTTCTATTTCCTCTGAAACACTGGGTTCATTTTCCCCAAAATCAGGTTTTTTTCCCCATTACTGGGTTCATTTTCCCCAAAATAATTTTTTTCCCAAAACTGATTTCATTTTCCCCAAAATAATTTTTTCCCCAAAACTGGGTTCATTTTTCCCATAATCGGGTTTTTTTCCTCCCAAACGGGGTTCATTTTCCCCAAAATTCGGGTTTTTCACCCAATTACTGGGTTCATTTTCCCAAAAATATTTTTTTTTCCCAAAATTGGGTTCATTTTCCTTAAAAACGGGTTTTTATACCCAAAACTGGGTTCATTTTCTGCATAAATAGCTTTTATCCTCCGAAACTATATTCATTTTCCACAAAATCCTTATTTCCCCCCAAAACTGGATGCTTTTTCTCCAAAATCAGGTGTTCCCCTCCAAACTGATTTCATTTTCCCCAAAATCTTCTATTTCCACTCCACACTGGGTTCATTTTCCCCAAAATCAGGATTTTTTCTCCATTACTGGGTTCATTTTCCCCAAAATCATTTTTCCCCCCAAAACTGTGTTCATTTTCCCCAAATCCGGGGTTTTCCCCAAAAACTGGGTTCATTTTCCCCAAAATCATTTTTTTTTTCCCCATTACTGGGTTCATTTTCCCCAAAATAATTTTTTTCCCAAAACTGATTTCATTTTCCTCAAAATAATTTTTTCCCCAAAACTGGGTTCATTTTTCCCATAATCGGGCTTTTTTCCTCCCAAACGGGGTTCATTTTCCCCAAAATTCGGGTTTTTTACCCAATTACTGGGTTCATTTTCCCAAAAATAAATTTTTTTCCCCAAAATTGGGTTCATTTTCCTTAAAAACGGGTTTTTTACCCAAAACTGGGTTCATTTTCTGCATAAATAGTTTTTATCCTCCGAAACTATATTCATTTTCCACAAAATCCTTATTTCCCCCCAAAACTGGATGCTTTTTCTCCAAAATCAGGTGTTCCCCCCCAAACAGTGTTCATTTTCTCCAAAATCTTCTATTTCCACTCCACACTGGGTTCATTTTACCCAAAATCCTTTTTCTCCCCCAAAAACTGGGTACATTTTCACACAAATCAGGTTTTCCCCTCCAAACTGATTTCATTTTCCCCAAAATCTTCAATTTCCACTCCACACTGGGTTCATTTTCCCAAAATCAGGATTTTTTCTCCATTACTGGGTTCATTTTCCCCAAAATCATTTTTTCCCCCAAAACTGTGTTCATTTTCCCCACAATATGTTTTTTTTCCACCAAAACTGGGTTTATTTCCCTAAATATTGGGTTTTCCCCACCAAATTGTGTTCATTTTCTCCAAAACCTGGTTGTTTTGGAGAAGCCCCAATTACTGGCTTTATTTCCCAAAAAAATTTTTTTCACTCAAAACTGGGTTCATTTTAATCAAAAACGGGTTATCCCCTCCAAACTGGGTTAATTTTCCCCATAATCAGCTTCTTTCTTCCTAAACTGGGTTCATTTTCCCCAAAATCCTTTTTTTTCCACAAAACACTGGGTGCATTTTCACACAAATCTAGTTTTCCCCTCCAGTGTTCGTTTTCCCCAAAACCAGGTTTTTTTCCCCTCCAGTGTTCATTTTCCCCAAAATCGGATTTTTTCCTCCCAAACTGGGTTGATTTTCCCCAAAGTCGGTTTTTTTACAGCAAAAGTCGGTTCATTTATCTACAAGTCTTCCCCCCCCCCCAACTCTGCTGATTTTCCCCAAAATTCGGGTTTTTTTACCCAATTACTGCGTTCATTTTCCCCAAAATAATTTTTTCCCCAAAAACTGGGTTCATTTTCCTTAAAAACGTTTTTTTCCCCCAAAACTGTGTTCATTTTCCGTATAATCAGAATTTTTCCTCCGAAACTAGGTTCATTTTCCGCAAAATCCCTATTAACCCCCAAAACTGGGTACATTTTCACACAAATCAGGTTGTCCCGTCCAAACTGATTTCATTTTCCTCAAAACCTTCTATTTCCACTCCGCACTTGGTTCATTTTCCCCAAAATCAGGATTTTACCCCAAAACTGGGTTCATTTTCCCCAAAATCATTTTTTCCCCCAAAACTGGGTTCATTTTCCCCAAAATATGTTTTTCCACCAAAACTGGGTTTATTTCCCCACATATTAGGTTTTCCCCAACAAACTGTGTTCATTTTCCCCAAAATCCGGGTTTTTTACCCAATCACTGGGTTCATTTTCCCCAAAATCATTTTTTCCCCCAAAACTGGGTTCATTTTCCTTGAAAACAGGTTTTTCCGCAAAACTGGGTTCATTTTCCACATAATCAGCTTTTTTCCTCCGAAAATAGGTTCATTTTACATAAAATCCTTATTTCCCCCCAAAACTCAGTTCATTTTCACACAAATCAGGTTTTCCCCTCCTATCTGATTTCATTTTCCCCAAAATCTTCTATTTCCATTCCACACTGGGTTCATTTTCCCCAAAATCATTTTTTTCCCCATTACTGGGTTCATTTTTCCCAAAATCATTTTTTCCCCCCAAAACTGTGTCCATTTTCCCCAAAATATGTTTTTTTTCCACCAAAAATGAGTTCACTTCCCTACAAATTTGGTTTTCCCTACCAAACTCGTTCCATTTTCCACCAAATTAGAGTTTTTTACCCAATTACTGCGTTCATTTCCCCCAAAATCATTTTTCCCCACAAAAGGGGTTCATTTTCCACATAATCAAATTTTTTTCCTCCAAAACTAGGTTCATTTTCCGCAAAATCCCTATTAAGCCCCAAAACTGGGTACATTTTCACACAAATCAGGTTGTCCCGTCCAAACTGATTTCATTTTCCTCAAAACCTTCTATTTCCACTCCGCACTTGGTTCATTTTCCCCAAAATCAGGATTTTTCCCCATTACTGGGTTCATTTTCTCCAAAATCAGGGGTTTTTCTCACAAAGTGGGTTAATTTTTCCAAAAATCATTTTTTTACCCCAAAACTGGGTTCATTTTCCCCAAAATATGTTTTTTCCACCAAAACTGGGTTTATTTCCCCACATATTAGGTTTTCCCCAACAAACTGTGTTCATTTTCCCCAAAATCCGGGTTTTTTACCCGATCACTGGGTTCATTTTCCCCAAAATCAATATTTTCCCCAAAACTGGGTTCATTTTCCTTGAAAACAGGTTTTTCCGCAAAACTGGGTTCATTTTCCACATAATCAGCTTTTTTCCTCCGAAAATAGGTTCATTTTACATAAAATCCTTATTTCCCCCCAAAACTCAGTTCATTTTCACAAAAATCAGGTTTTCCCCTCCTATCTGATTTCATTTTCCCCAAAATCTTCTATTTCCATTCCACACTGGGTTCATTTTCCCCAAAATCATTTTTTTCCCCATTACTGGGTTCATTTTTCCCAAAATCATTTTTTCCCCCAAAAACTGTGTCCATTTTCCCCAAAATATGTTTTTTTTCCACCAAAAATGGGTTCACTTCCCTACAAATTTGGTTTTCCCTACCAAACTGGTTCCATTTTCCCCCAAATTAGAGTTTTTCACCCAATTACTGCGTTCATTTCCCCCAAAATCATTTTTCCCCACAAAAGGGGTTCATTTTCCGCATAATCAGATTTTTTTCCTCCAAAACTAGGTTCATTTTCCAGAAAATCCTTCCCCCCCCCCCCCCCCCCCCCCCAAAACTGGGTACATTTTCACACAAATCAGGTTGTCCCCTCCAAACTGATTTCATTTTCCTCAAAATATTCTATTTCCACTCCGCACTTGGTTCATTTTCCCCAAAATCAGGATTTTTCCCCATTACTGCGTTCATTTTCCCCAAAATATATTTTTTTCCACAAAACTGGGTTTATTTCCCTACAAATTGGGTTTTCCCCACCAGACTGGGTTCATTTTTCTCCAAAATCCGGGGTTTTTACCCAATTACTGGCTTTATTTCCACAAAATATTTTCCCCCCCCCCAAACTGGGTTCATTTCCCCCATAATCAGCTTCTCTCCTCCTCCTCCCACACTGGGTTCATTTTCCCCAAAATAATTTTTTCCCCAAAAAAACTGGGTTCATTTTCCTCAAAATATGTTTTTTCCACCAAAAATGGGTTTATTTCCCTACATATCGGGTTTTCCCCACCAAATTGTGTTCATTTTCCCCAACATATGGATTTTTTGAACCAGTTACTGGCTTTATTTCCACAAAATCTTTTTTTTTCCTTCAAAACTGGGTTCATTTTCACCAAAAATGTTTTTTTCCCCCAAAACTGGTTTCATTTTCCCCATAATCAGCTTCTTTCCTCCCAAACTGTGTTCATTTTCCCCAGAATCCGGGTTTTCCAATTACTGGGTTCATTTCCCGAAAATTATTTTTTTTCCCCCATAATTGGGGTAATTTGCCCCAAAATCGGATTTTTTCCTCCCTAACTGGGTTCATTTTCCCCAAAGTCAATTTTTTTCCACCAAAACTCAGTTCATTTCCGAATTTTGTGGAAAATGAACCCAGTTTCAGAGGGAAAAACTGATTATGCAGAAAATGAACCCAGTTTTGGGGAAAACAATTATTTTGGAGAAAACGAACCCAGTAATTGGGTAAAAAAAACGAATTTTGGGGAAAATGAACAAAGTTTGGGGGGGAAAAACCAACTTCTAGGGAAATGAACCGAGTTTTGGTGGAAAAAAACCCGAATTTAGGGAAAATGGACCCAGTTTTGGGGGAAAAATCTGTTTTTGGGGAAAATGAACCAAGTGTGGAGTGGAAATAGAAGATTTTGGGGAAAATGAATACTGTTTTGAGGGGAAAACCTGATTTGTGTGAAAATAAACCCAGTTTTGGGGGGAAATAAGGATTTTGTGGAAAATGAACCTAGTTTCGGAGGAAAAATGCGGATTATGCGGAAAATGAACCCAGTTTTGGCAGAAAAACCCGTTTTTAAGGAAAATGAACCCAGTTTTGGGGAAAAAAAATATTTTGGGAAAATGAACCCAGTAATTGGGTTAAAAAATTCGAATTTTGGGGAAAATGAACAAAGTTTTGGGCGGAGGAAACCAACTTGTAGGGAAATGAACCGAGTTTGGGAGGAAAGAAGCTGATTATGGTGAAAATTAACCCAGTTTGGGGGGGGAAAAACCTGATTTGTATGAAAATGCATCCAGTTTGGGGGGGGGGGGGGGGGGAAGTGATTTTGGGGAAAATTAACCCAGTAATTTTGTAAAATTTTGTAAAAAAACCCTAATTTGGGGGAAAATGAACACAGTTTGGGGGAAAACCCAACTTGTAGGTAAATGGTCTCTGTTTTGGTGGAAAAAAATCGATTTTGGGGAAAATGAAGAGTGCTTTGGGAAAAAATTATTTTGGGGAAATGAACCCAGTAATTGGGAAATAAACCGGATTTGGGGGAAAATGAAATCAGTTTGGAGGAGAAAATCTCATTTGTGTGAAAATGCAGCCAGTTTTTTTTGGGGGGGGGGGGGAGGGGGGGAAACGATTTCGGAAAATGAACTCAGTTTTGGTGGAAAAAAAACGATTTTGGGGAAATGAATCCAGTAATGGGGAAAAAAATGATTTTGGGGAAAATAAACCCAGTGTGGAGTGGAAATAGAAGATTTTTGGAAAATGTAATCAGTTTGGAGGGGAAAACCTGATTTGTGTGAAAATGCACCCAGTTTTTGTGGGAAAAAAAGGATTTTGGGGAAAATGAACCCAATTTGGGAGGAAAAAAACCCGATTTTGGGGAAAATGAATCCAGTCGGGGGCAGAAAAAACCCCTCATTTTCCACAAAATATGTTTTATTCCAGCAAAACTGGTTCATTTCCCTACAATTTCATTTTCCACAGAATCTGTTTCTTTCCACCTTAATTGTGTTCCTTTCCCTACAAAATGGGTTTTCCCCCCCCAAACTCTGTTCATTTTCCCCATAATCGTTTTTTTCCCCATTACTGGTTTATTTTCCCCATAACTGGGTTTATTATATTCAAAAACGGCTTTTTCCCCAAAAAATGGCTTCATTTTCCCCATAATCAGTTTTTTTTCTCCAAACTGTGTTAATTCCTCCCAAAATCTGAAATGACTGTTCGTCAGGGAGGCAAGAAGAAGACCGCCGGGATGTCTTTAGAACCGCGGGCAGAGGCAGCTTTCCAACCGGCTTCAGTTTAGAGAGCTAGCCGGTAAGAGAAGGCACTGTCTCCGGACCAACGTAATGTTTGCAGCCGGAATGTGGTGTGAAAGCCGGGGAAACACTGTGAAGGCTGCTCAAGAAAGCAGGTGCAGATCCTCTCTTTGCCTGTATTTGTTAGCCTTCGAGAGAGGAATACCCTGCCGGTAAAAAGCTTTCTCTTTGGCAGCTATTCATGGAAGGAAATTCCAGGATTCTTTAAAATCAAGGGGTTAGTTTTTGAGATAAATGAACCCATTTTGGGGGGGGGGGGGGGGGGGGGGGGGGGGTAAATGATTTTTGAGAAAGTGAACACAGTAATTGGGAATAAACCCTGATTATGGGGAAAATGAACCCAGTGTGGAGTGGAAATAGAAGCTTTTGTGGAAAATGAACCGTTTTAGGAGGGGAAAACCTGATTTGTGTGACTATGAACCCAGTTTTGGGGGAAAAATAGGATTTTGGGGAAAATGAACCCGGTTTGGGAGGAAAAAATCTGATTTTGGGGGAAATGAATCCTGTTTTGGGAGGGAAATAATGATTTTGGTGAAATTTTTGGTGTAATTTTTGGTGAATTTTTGATTTTTTTTTCCCCAAAATCTTCTATTTCCTCTGAAACACTGGGTTCATTTTCCCCAAAATCATTTTTTTTTCCCCATTACTGGGTTCATTTTACCCAAAATAATTTTTTTCCCAAAACTGATTTCATTTTCCTCAAAATATTTTTTTCCCCAAAACTGGGTTCATTTTTCCCATAATCGGGTTTTTTTCCTCCCAAACTGGGTTCATTTTCCCCAAAATTCGGGTTTTTTACCCAATTACTGGGTTCATTTTCGCAAAAATATTTTTTTTTCCCCAAGATTGGGTTCATTTTCCTTAAAAACGGGTTTTTTACCCAAAACTGGGTTCATTTTCTGCATAAATAGTTTTATCCTCCGAAACTATATTCATTTTCCACAAAATCCTTATTTCCCCCCAAAACTGGATGCTTTTTCTCCAAAATCAGGTGTTCCCCTCCAAACTGATTTCATTTTCCCCAAAATCTTCTATTTCCACTCCACACTGGGTTCATTTTCCCCAAAATCAGGATTTTTTCTCCATTACTGGGTTCATTTTCCCCAAAATCATTTTTTCCCCCAAAACTGTGTTCATTTTCCCCAAATCCGGGGTTTTCCCCCAAAACTGGGTTCATTTTCCCCAAAATCATTTTTTTCCCCATTACTGGGTTCATTTTCCCCAAAATAATTTTTTTCCCAAAACTGATTTCATTTTCCTCAAAATAATTTTTTCCCCAAAACTGGGTTCATTTTTCCCATAATCGGGTTTTTTTCCTCCCAAACGGGGTTCATTTTCCCTAAAATTCGGGTTTTTTACCCAATTACTGGGTTCATTTTCCCAAAAATAAATTTGTTCCCCAAAATTGGGTTCATTTTCCTTAAAAACGGGTTTTTTACCCAAAACTGGGTTCATTTTCTGCATAAATAGTTTTTATCCTCCGAAACTATATTCATTTTCCACAAAATCCTTATTTCCCCCCAAAACTGGATGCTTTTTCTCCAAAATCAGGTGTTCCCCTCCAAACAGTGTTCATTTTCTCCAAAATCTTCTATTTCCACTCCACACTGGGTTCATTTTACCCAAAATCCTTTTTCTCCCCCAAAAACTGGGTACATTTTCACACAAATCAGGTTTTCCCCTCCAAACTGATTTCATTTTCCCCAAAATCTTCAATTTCCACTCCACACTGGGTTCATTTTCCCCAAAATCAGGATTTTTTCTCCATTACTGGGTTCATTTTCCCCAAAATCATTTTTTTCCCCCAAAACTGTGTTCATTTTCCCCAAAATATGTTTTTTCTCCACCAAAACTGGGTTTATTTCCCTAAATATTGGGTTTTCCCCACCAAATTGTGTTCATTTTCTCCAAAACCTGGTTGTTTTGGAGAAGCCCCAATTACTGGCTTTATTTCCCAAAAAATTTGTTTTTCCCTCTAAACTGGGTTCATTTTAATCAAAAACGGGTTATCCCCTCCAAACTGGGTTAATTTTCCCCATAATCAGCTTCTTTCTTCCTAAACTGGGTTCATTTTCCCCAAAATCCTTTTTTTCCACAAAACACTGGGTGCATTTTCACACAAATCTAGTTTTCCCCTCCAGTGTTCATTTTCCCCAAAACCAGGTTTTTTTCCCCTCCAGTGTTCATTTTCCCCAAAATCGGATTTTTTCCTCCCAAACTGGGTTGATTTTCCCCAAAGTCGGTTTTTTTACAGCAAAAGTCGGTTCATTTCTCTACAAGTCTTCCCCCCCCCAACTCTGCTGATTTTCCCCAAAATTCGGGTTTTTTTACCCAATTACTGCGTTCATTTTCCCCAAAATAATTTTTTCCCCTAAAACTGGGTTCATTTTCCTTAAAACCGTTTTTTTCCCCCAAAACTGTGTTCATTTTCCGTATAATCAGAATTTTTCCTCCGAAACTAGGTTCATTTTCCGCAAAATCCCTATTAACCCCCAAAACTGGGTACATTTTCACACAAATCAGGTTGTCCCGTCCAAACTGATTTCATTTTCCTCAAAACCTTCTATTTCCACTCCGCACTTGGTTCATTTTCCCCAAAATCAGGATTTTTCCCCATTACTGGGTTCATTTTCTCCAAAATCAGGGGGTTTTCTCACAAAGTGGGTTAATTTTTCCAAAAATCATTTTTTTTACCCCAAAACTGGGTTCATTTTCCCCAAAATATGTTTTTTCCACCAAAACTGGGTTTATTTCCCTACATATTAGGTTTTCCCCAACAAACTGTGTTCATTTTCCCCAAAATCCGGGTTTTTTACCCGATCACTGGGTTCATTTTCCCCAAAATCATTTTTTCCCCAAAACTGGGTTCATTTTCCTTGAAAACAGGTTTTTCCGCAAAACTGGGTTCATTTTCCACATAATCAGCTTTTTTCCTCCGAAAATAGGTTCATTTTACATAAAATCCTTATTTCCCCCCAAAACTCAGTTCATTTTCACAAAATCAGGTTTTCCCCTCCTATCTGATTTCATTTTCCCCAAAATCTTCTATTTCCATTCCACACTGGGTTCATTTTCCCCAAAATCATTTTTTTCCCCATTACTGGGTTCATTTTTCCCAAAATCATTTTTTCCCCCCAAAACTGTGTCCATTTTCCCCAAAATATGTTTTTTTTTCCACCAAAAATGGGTTCACTTCCCTACAAATTTGGTTTTCCCTACCAAACTGGTTCCATTTTCCCCCAAATTAGAGTTTTTCACCCAATTACTGCGTTCATTTCCCCCAAAATCATTTTTCCCCACAAAAGGGGTTCATTTTCCGCATAATCAGATTTTTTTCCTCCAAAACTAGGTTCATTTTCAGAAAATCCTTCCCCCCCACCCCCCCCCCCCCCCCAAAACTGGGTACATTTTCACACAAATCAGGTTGTCCCCTCCAAACTGATTTCATTTTCCTCAAAATATTCTATTTCCACTCCGCACTTGGTTCATTTTCCCCAAAATCAGGATTTTTCCCCATTACTGCGTTCATTTTCCCCAAAATATATTTTTTTCCACAAAACTGGGTTTATTTCCCTACAAATTGGGTTTTCCCACCAGACTGGGTTCATTTTTCTCCAAAATCCGGGGTTTTTACCCAATTACTGGCTTTATTTCCACAAAATATTTTCCCCCCCCCCAAACTGGGTTCATTTCCCCATAATCAGCTTCTCTCCTCCCACACTGGGTTCATTTTCCCCAAAATAATTTTTTTCCCCAAAAAAACTGGGTTCATTTTCCTCAAAATATGTTTTTTCCACCAAAAATGGGTTTATTTCCCTACATATCGGGTTTTCCCCACCAAATTGTGTTCATTTTCCCCAACATATGGATTTTTGAACCAGTTACTGGCTTTATTTCCACAAAATCTTTTTTTTTCCTTCAAAACTGGGTTCATTTTCACCAAAAATGTTTTTTTTCCCCCAAAACTGGTTTCATTTTCCCCATAATCAGCTTCTTTCCTCCCAAACTGTGTTCATTTTCCCCAGAATCCGGGTTTTCCAATTACTGGGTTCATTTCCCGAAAATTATTTTTTTTTCCCCCATAATTGGGGTAATTTGCCCCAAAATCGGATTTTTTCCTCCCTAACTGGGTTCATTTTCCCCAAAGTCAATTTTTTTCCACCAAAACTCAGTTCATTTCCCGAATTTTGTGGAAAATGAACCCAGTTTCAGAGGGAAAAACTGATTATGCAGAAAATGAACCCAGTTTTGGGGAAAACAATTATTTTGGAGAAAACGAACCCAGTAATTGGGTAAAAAAAACGAATTTTGGGGAAAATGAACAAAGTTTGGGGGGGAAAAACCAACTTCTAGGGAAATGAACCGAGTTTTGGTGGAAAAAAACCCGAATTTAGGGAAAATGGACCCAGTTTTGGGGGAAAAATCTGTTTTTGGGGAAAATGAACCAAGTGTGGAGTGGAAATAGAAGATTTTGGGGAAAATGAATACTGTTTTGAGGGGAAAACCTGATTTGTGTGAAAATAAACCCAGTTTTGGGGGGAAATAAGGATTTTGTGGAAAATGAACCTAGTTTCGGAGGAAAAATGCGGATTATGCGGAAAATGAACCCAGTTTTGGCAGAAAAACCCGTTTTTAAGGAAAATGAACCCAGTTTTGGGGAAAAAAAATATTTTGGGAAAATGAACCCAGTAATTGGGTTAAAAAATTCGAATTTTGGGGAAAATGAACAAAGTTTTGGGCGGAGGAAACCAACTTGTAGGGAAATGAACCGAGTTTGGGAGGAAAGAAGCTGATTATGGTGAAAATTAACCCAGTTTGGGGGGGGAAAACCTGATTTGTATGAAAATGCATCCAGTTTGGGAGGGGGGGGGGGAAGTGATTTTGGGGAAAATTAACCCAGTAATTTTGTAAAATTTTGTAAAAAACCCTAATTTGGGGGAAAATGAACACAGTTTGGGGGGAAAAACCAACTTGTAGGTAAATGGTCTCTGTTTTGGTGGAAAAAAATCGATTTTGGGGAAAATGAAGAGTGCTTTGGGAAAAAATTATTTTGGGGAAATGAACCCAGTAATTGGGAAATAAACCCGGATTTGGGGGAAAATGAAATCAGTTTGGAGGAGAAAATCTCATTTGTGTGAAAATGCAGCCAGTTTTTTTTGGGGGGGGGGGGAGGGGGGGAAACGATTTCGGGAAAATGAACTCAGTTTTGGTGGAAAAAAAACGATTTTGGGGAAATGAATCCAGTAATGGGGAAAAAAATGATTTTGGGGAAAATAAACCCAGTGTGGAGTGGAAATAGAAGATTTTTGGAAAATGTAATCAGTTTGGAGGGGAAAACCTGATTTGTGTGAAAATGCACCCAGTTTTTGTGGGAAAAGAAGGATTTTGGGGAAAATGAACCCAATTTGGGAGGAAAAAAACCCGATTTTGGGGAAAATGAATCCAGTCGGGGGCAGAAAAAAACCCTCATTTTCCACGAAATATGTTTTATTCCAGCAAAACTGGGTTCATTTCCCTACAATTTCATTTTCCACAGAATCTGTTTCTTTCCACCTTAACTGTGTTCCTTTCCCTACAAAATGGGTTTTCCCCCCCCAAACTCTGTTCATTTTCCCCATAATCCTTTTTTTTCCCCATTACTGGTTTATTTTCCCCATAACTGGGTTTATTATATTCAAAAACGGCTTTTTCCCCACAAACTGGCTTCATTTTCCCCATAATCAGTTTTTTTTCTCCCAAACTGTGTTAATTCCTCCCAAAATCTGAAATGACTGTTCGTCAGGGAGGCAAGAAGAAGACCGCCGGGATGTCTTTAGAACCGCGGGCAGAGGCAGCTTTCCGACCGGCTTCAGTTTAGAGAGCTAGCCGGTAAGAGAAGGCACTGTCTCCGGACCAACGTAATGTTTGCAGCCGGAATGTGGTGTGAAAGCCGGGGAAACACTGTGAAGGCTGCTCAAGAAAGCAGGAGCAGATCCTCTCTTTGCCTGTATTTGTAAGCCTTCGAGAGAGGAATACCCTGCCGGTAAAAAGCTTTCTCTTCTGGCAGCTATTCATGGAAGGAAATTCCAGGATTCTTTAAAATCGAAGGGTTAGTTTCTGCTCTCCCTTGGAGGAAAAACAAAACCGTGCAGTTCAGAGAATGTGTGTGAATTCGCTGCCGGCTGTTGTAACAAATTTCAGCAGAAACAGTTTGCAGAGGCTGAAGGGAATGGACAGGAAAAAAGGGATCTCTCGTCCTTGACCACGAAAAGATCATCCGATTATTTGTCTTTTAAATACATTGTTAGGAGATTAGATGTCATGCTAAAACATTTCCAAAATAGAAAATTCGGGGGTGGGTAGGAGGCAAGATTTTAGACTGCTGTGGACGCGCTTTAATATGCTGCTAGAAATCGGAAAAGACTGTTCGTCAGGGAGGCAAGCAGCAGACCGCCGGGATGTCTGTAGAACCGCGGCGAGAGGCAGCTTTCCGACCGGCTTCAGTTTAGAGAGCTAGCCGGTAAGAGAAGGCACTGTCTCCCGAACAACGTAATGTTTGCAGCTGAAGCCTACTGTGAAAGCCGGGGCTACACTGTGAAGGCTGCGCAAGAAAGCAAAAGCAGCTCGACTCTTTGCCTGTATTTGTCAGCCTTCGAGAGAGGAATAGCCTGCCGCTAAAATGCTTTCTCTTCTAGCAGCGATTCATGGAAGAACATTCTGTGATTCCTTAAAATCAAGGGGTTAGTTTCTGCTCTCCTTTGGAGAAACACAAAACCGTGCCGTTCAGAGAATGTGCTGTGGATTCCCTGCCTGCTGTTTCAGTAGAAAGAGTTTGCAGAGGCTGATGAGACTACACTGGAAAACAGGGATCCCTCGTCCTTGAAGCACGAGCAGATCATCTGATAATATTCCCTTTAATTACATTGTTAGAAGATGAAAAGTCATGCTAAAACAATTTTCATAAATAGCAACTTTCTAAGAGAGAAAGATTTTATACTCTTGTGCATGCGCTGTGATGTGATGCTAGATATCTGAAATGACTGCTCCTCAGAGCGGCAAGGAGCAGACAGCCGAGATGTCTGTGAAACCGCGGCCAGAGACAGCTTTCTTAGCGGTTTCAGTTTAGAGAGCCAGCCGGCAAGAGAAGGCGCTGTCTCCGGACCAACGTAATGTTTGCAGCCGGAATGTGGTGTGAAAGCCGGGGAAACACTGTGAAGGCTGCTCAAGAAAGCAGGAGAAGATCCTCACTTTGCCTGTATTTGTAAGCCTTCGAGAGAGGAATACCCTGCCGGTAAAAAGCTTTCTCTTCTGGCAGCTATTCATGGAAGGAAATTCCAGGATTCTTTAAATTCTAAGGGTTAGTTTCTGCTCTCCCTTGGAGGAAAAACAAAACCGTGCAGTTCAGAGAATGTGTGTGAATTCGCTGCCGGCTGTTGTAACAAGTTTCAGCAGAAACAGTTTGCAGAGGCTGAAGGGAATGGACAGGAAAAAAGGCATCTCTCGTCCTTGAACACGAACAGATCATCCGATTATTTGTCTTTTAAATACATTGTTAGGAGATTAGATGTCATGCTAAAACATTTCCAAAATAGAAAATTCGGGGGTGGGTAGGAGGCAAGATTTTAGACTGCTGTGGACGCGCTTTAATATGCTGCTAGAAATCGGAAAAGACTGTTCGTCAGGGAGGTAAGCAGCAGACCGCCGGGATGTCTGTAGAACCGCGGCGAGAGGCAGCTTTCCGACCGGCTTCAGTTTAGAGAGCTAGCCGGTAAGAGAAGGCACTGTCTCCCGAACAACGTAATGTTTGCAGCTGAAGCCTACTGTGAAAGCCGGGGCTACACTGTGAAGGCTGCGCAAGAAAGCAAAAGCAGCTCGACTCTTTGCCTGTATTTGTCAGCCTTCGAGAGAGGAATAGCCTGCCGCTAAAATGCTTTCTCTTCTAGCAGCGATTCATGGAAGAACATTCTGTGATTCTTTAAAATCAAGGGGTTAGTTTCTGCTCTCCTTTGGAGAAACACAAAACAGTTCCGTTCAGAGAATGTGCTGTGGATTCCCTGCCTGCTGTTTCAGTAGAAAGAGTTTGCAGAGGCTGATGAGACTACACTGGAAAACAGGGATCCCTCGTCCTTGAAGCACGAGCAGATCATCTGATAATTTTCCCTTTAATTACATTGTTAGAAGATGAAAAGTCATGCTAAAACAATTTTCATAAATAGCAACTTTCTAAGAGAGAAAGATTTTAGACTCATCTGCATGCGCTGTGATGTGATGCTAGATATCTGAAATGACTGCTCCTCAGAGCGGCAAGGAGCAGACAGCCGAGATGTCTGTGAAACCGCGGCCAGAGACAGCTTTCTGAGCGGTTTCTGTTTAGAGAGCCAGCCGGCAAGAGAAGGCGCTGTCTCCGGACCAACGTAATGTTTGCAGCCGGAATGTGGTGTGAAAGCCGGGGAAACACTGTGAAGGCTGCTCAAGAAAGCAGGAGCAGATCCTCACTTTGCCTGTATTTGTTAGCCTTCGAGAGAGGAATACCCTGCCGGTAAAAAGCTTTCTCTTTGGCAGCTATTCATGGAAGGAAATTCCAGGATTCTTTAAAATCAAGGGGTTAGTTTTTGAGATAAATGAACCCATTTTGGGGGGGGGGGGTAAAAGGATTTTTGAGAAAGTGAACACAGTAATTGGGAATAAACCCTGATTATGGGGAAAATGAACCCAGTGTGGAGTGGAAATAGAAGCTTTTGTGGAAAATGAACCGTTTTAGGAGGAGAAAACCTGATTTGTGTGACTATGCACCCAGTTTTGGGGGAAAAATAGGATTTTGGGGAAAATGAACCCGGTTTGGGAGGAAAAAATCTGATTTTGGGGGAAATGAATCCAGTTTTGGGAGGGAAATAATGATTTTGGTGAAATTTTTGGTGTAATTTTTGGTGAATTTTTGATTTTTTTTCCCCAAAATCTTCTATTTCCTCTGAAACACTGGGTTCATTTTCCCCAAAATCATTTTTTTTTCCCCATTACTGGGTTCATTTTACCCAAAATAATTTTTTTCCCAAAACTGATTTCATTTTCCTCAAAATAATTTTTTCCCCAAAACTGGGTTCATTTTTCCCATAATCGGGTTTTTTTCCTCCCAAACGGGGTTCATTTTCCCCAAAATTCGGGTTTTTTACCCAATTACTGGGTTCATTTTCCCAAAAATAAATTTTTTTCCCCAAGATTGGGTTCATTTTCCTTAAAAACGGGTTTTTTACCCAAAACTGGGTTCATTTTCTGCATAAATAGTTTTTATCCTCCGAAACTATATTCATTTTCCACAAAATCCTTATTTCCCCCCAAAACTGGATGCTTTTTCTCCAAAATCAGGTGTTCCCCTCCAAACAGTGTTCATTTTCTCCAAAATCTTCTATTTCCACTCCACACTGGGTTCATTTTACCCAAAATCCTTTTTCTCCCCCAAAAACTGGGTACATTTTCACACAAATCAGGTTTTCCCCTCCAAACTGATTTCATTTTCCCCAAAATCTTCAATTTCCACTCCACACTGGGTTCATTTTCCCCAAAATCAGGATTTTTTCTCCATTACTGGGTTCATTTTCCCCAAAATCATTTTTTTCCCCCAAAACTGTGTTCATTTTCCCCAAAATATGTTTTTTCTCCACCAAAACTGGGTTTATTTCCCTAAATATTGGGTTTTCCCCACCAAATTGTGTTCATTTTCTCCAAAACCTGGTTGTTTTGGAGAAGCCCCAATTACTGGCTTTATTTCCCAAAAAATTTTTTTTTCCCTCAAAACTGGGTTCATTTTAATCAAAAACGGGTTATCCCCTCCAAACTGGGTTAATTTTCCCCATAATCAGCTTCTTTCTTCCTAAACTGGGTTCATTTTCCCCAAAATCCTTTTTTTCCACAAAACACTGGGTGCATTTTCACACAAATCTAGTTTTCCCCTCCAGTGTTCGTTTTCCCCAAAACCAGGTTTTTTTCCCCTCCAGTGTTCATTTTCCCCAAAATCGGATTTTTTCCTCCCAAACTGGGTTGATTTTCCCCAAAGTCGGTTTTTTTACAGCAAAAGTCGGTTCATTTCTCTACAAGTCTTCCCCC
>JAUMJJ010001117.1:0-22803 GCA_033556795.1 Tapera naevia | reverse complement strand
GGTGCAGGGGGAGGTGATGGCGGGGGCCTCGGTGAAGGTCGCGGTCAGAGTGCGGCCGTTCAACGCCCGTGAGAGCAGCCGGCAAGCCAAGTGCGTCATCCAGATGCAAGGCAACACCACCTGTGAGTGGGGATCTGTGGGGAGGGGTCTAAAACGGGGTGCAGCCGCCCCAAAATAGTGGGGGGACACCCCAAAAACAACCCACCCCCCCCCCCCAATATTCCCATCTTGTCCTTGTCCTCGCGGCGCCGGGGTCGTGGCGGCCGTCCCGGGGCTAAAAATAGCAGATGAGGGATAACGAGGGGGGGGGGTGTTTGGGGTAATGGGGGGGCTTGGAACAAAGAAGGGGAGCTTGGGATAAAGGGGGGCCCCCAAAATGTTGATGTGTGTGTCTGTGTCCCCCCAAATCCAGGTATCACCAATCCCAAACTCCCCAAGGACGGCACCAAGAACTTCACCTTCGATTATTCCTACTGGTCCCATTCTGTGAGTACTGGAGGGGCCTGAGAAAGGATTTGGGGGGGCCCTTGCACCCCTAAATTTGTGGCCCTTCCCCCCTAATTTTGCCCCCATCCCCCTCCTGGAAGAAGACCCCCGATTTGCCTCCCAACATCCCCTCCCTCTTCATTTTGATGCCTCCCCCTCCCCATTTCGGGGGTCTGCCCTAATTTTGGGGTTCCCTTCCCCATTTAGACACACCCCTCCTAATTTCAGACACTCCCCCCTCATTTCGGGGTGTCCCCCTCCCCATTTTTCCCCCCCTCCCTAATTTCAGGACCCCTCATTTCCCCTCCTCATTTTCTGGTCCCCTCCTCCCTTTTTTGGGGCCTCCTCCATCATTTTAAGGTTCCCCCCCCCCATTTTGCCACCCCCCTCAATTTCCGGGTGCCCCCCCCGATTTTGGGGTCCCTCCCTCTCATTTGGACCCCCCCCAACTTGTGGGGTAACCCCCTCTCATTTCAGAACCCCCCATTTCCCTCCTCATTTTCTGCTCCCCCCTCCCCGTTTTGGGTCCTTCTCCATCATTTTCTGCCCCACCTTCCTCCTAATTTTGGGGTGTCCTCCCTAACTTTGCCCCCTTATTTTGGGGCACCCCCTAATTTTGCCCCCCCCCCTAATTTCAGGACCCTCCTCCTCATTTTCCTCTCCACTCTCCCAATTTTGGAGCCTCCTCCATCATTTTGGAGCCTCCTCCATCATTTTGGAGCCTCCTCCATCATTTCGAAGCCTCCTCCGTCATTTTCTGCCCCCACCTTCCCCGATTTTGGGGTCCCCCCCTAATTCTGGCACCCCTAAATTTTCGTGTGGCCCCCTCCCCACCAGGAAGAGGACCCCCAGTTCGCCTCCCAGCGCAAGGTCTACGAGGACATCGGGGAGGAGATGTTGGTCCACGCTTTCGAGGGCTACAACGTCTGCGTCCTCGCCTACGGCCAAACCGGGGCCGGCAAATCCTACACCATGATGGGGGGGCAAGAAGTGGGGCAGGAGGGGATCATCCCCCAGGTATTGGGGGGGCTCTCGGCGGGGGGGACCCCCAAAATGACGTTTTAGGGCAGTTAGTGGCCCAAAATTAGAGGGAGGACACCTTGAAATAGGAAGGGGAAGCGGGAGGAGGGGGGAACACTGAATTTTGGGCGGGGGGAAATTAGGGGGAGGACCTGAAATTGAAGGAAGGGGGGGAAGAATGAGGAGGGGGCCCCCAAAATAGGGGATGGGGGGGGTAAAAGGAAGGGGGGGCAGCCCCAAAATGGGGAGGAGAGGGGGGTGTAGAATGATGGAGGGGGCCTCAAAATGGGGAGGGGGGAGTAGAAAATGAGGAGGGGAAAGGGGGGCCCAAATGAAGGGGCGGGGGGCAAAATTGGTGGTGGTAATGAGGGGGGCACCCCCAAAATAGAGGGGAGGGTAAAATGAGGGGGGAGCCCCAAAATTAGAGGAGGGGGGTGTCACAAAATGATGGAGGGGGCCCAAAATGGGGAGGGAAGAGCAGAAAATTAAGAGGGGAAAGGGGGGTCCTGAAATGAGGGGAGGGGGGCAAATTGGGGGGGGGGGCACCTCGAAATTAGGGGGTGGGGGGGAAAAATGAGGGGGGGACCCCTAAAATGGAAGGGGGGGGGGGGCCCAGAAAGCTGGAGGGAGGCCCCAAAATGGGGAGAGGGGGCCAGAAAATGAGAAGGAGAAAGGGGGGGTCCTGAAACGAGGAGGGGGCTGAAAATGACGGGTGTGGGGGGATGATGGGGAGGGGAGACCCCAGAATTAAGGCGGGGACCCCCAAAATTAAGGGGGGACCCCCATCCCCCCTGGCTCAGCATCGCTTTCCCCCTCCCAGCTCTGTGAGGATTTGTTCGCCCGCGTCGCCCGGGAGGGGTCCCCGGATCTCACCTTCTCGGTGGAGGTAAAAGGGAGGGATCTGGGGGTTCGGGGGGGGGGTTCCCCACATTGTAAGAGCCCATATTGGGGGTTCAGGGGGGGTCCTCTACCTCACAGAGCCCGGATTTGGGGGTTCAGGGGGCCCCTGCACCTTGTAGAACCCAGATTTGGGGGGGCACCCATCTCACACCCTGGGTTTGGGGGGTCTCCACCTCGCAGAGCCCAGATTTGGGGTGCAGGTGGGTCCCCAACTTGTAGATTCCCCTCTCCCCAGTTTCAGGGTCCCCTCCCTCCACTTTTTGCCCCCCCCTTTATTTCAGGCTCCCCCTTCTCCTCCCCATTTCAGCCCCCCCACCAATTTCAGGCTCCGCCTCCTGATTTCAGGGTCCCCCATAATTTTGCTCCCCCCCTCTTCAATTTCGGGGTGCCCCCCCAATTTCAGGACACTTCTCTCCCCCTTCTAGCCCCCCCCTCCCCCATTTTTGCCCCCCCCCCCTCATTTCAGGCTCCCCCTTCCCCTCCCCATCTCAGCCCCCCCCTAAATTCAGGCTCCACCTCCTAATTTCAGGGTCCCCATAATTTTACTCCCCCCCTCCTCAATTTCGGGGTGCCCCCCCAATTTCAGGACACCCTCCTCCCCTTTTAGCCCTCCCTCCCTCCCCTTTTGCCCCCCCCTCCCCTATTTTTGCCCCCCCCCTCATTTCAAGCTCCTCCTTCCCCTCCCCATTTCACACACCCCCTCCCCCCAAATTTCAGGCTCCGCCTCCTAATTTTCGGGGTCCCCCTCTTAATTTCTCCCCCCCCTCAATGTCGGGGTGCCCCCCCAAGGTGAGCTACATGGAGATCTACTGCGAGCGGGTGCGGGACCTGCTGAGCCCCGGGGGGGGCGTCGCGGGGGGGGCTGCGGGGTGCGCGAACACCCCCTGCTCGGCCCCTACGTGCCGGGGCTCTCGCGCCTCGCCGTGGCCTCCGGCGCCGCCATCGCCGACCTCCTGCGCAGCGGCAACAAGGCCAGGTACGGGGGGGGCACCCCGAAACCTGGGGGGGGGGCCACCCCGATATCTGGAGGAGGGGGGACACTCAGGGAGGGGATACGGGGACACCCGGGGAACGGGGGATGTGGGGACACCCTGACTTCAGGGGGGGCACCCCCATATTGAGGGGGCTACCGAACATTGAGGGGAGCCACAAAGCCGGGGGGCACCCCAAAAATTGAGGGAGGGCACCCCGATATCTGGAGGAGGGGGCGCGCAAGGGAGGGATATGGGAATGGGGGGGAATGGGGGACGTGGAGACATCCTGACTTGGGGGGGGGGCACCCCAAAGTCGGGGGGGCACCTGAACATTGGGGGGGCACCCCAAAATTTGGAGGGGGCACCCCAATATCTGGGGGAGGCACCAGTGTCGGGGAGGGGGCACGGGGAGGGAATATGGGGGACACCCGGGGGAATGGGGGATGTGGGGACACCCTGACTTCAGGGAGGCACCCCCATATTGGGGGGGCACCTGAACACTGAGAGGGCGCCCCCAAAATCTGGGGGGGGCACCCCAATGTTAGGAAGGGATGCTCCTATATTTGGGGGGGCCACACAGGGAGGGGATACGCGGACACCCAGTAAAGGGGAAGGGGAATGGGGACACCCTGATTGAAGGGGACACCCCCCAAAAATCAGGGGAGGACACCCCAAAGTCGGGGGGGCACCCCAATATCCGGTGACTGTAGACAGCATCAGGGAGGGCACAAGGATGGGGGTACAGGGACACCCCAGGGAATGGGGGGGGGGGGTGTGTGTGCGGAGAATGGGGGGGGCGTGGGGACACCCTGATATCAGGGGGGACACGGGGGACCCCCTCAACCCTTGGGGACCCCCCTGACCCCCCCCCCGGTGCCGCAGGACGGTGGCGGCGACGGCGCTGAACGCCTGCAGCAGCCGCTCCCACGCCGTGCTCACCATCATCCTGGGGCAGCGGCGCCACGACCCCCTCAGCGGCCCTCAGCGCGGAGAAGGTGCCCCCCAAAACCCCCCCCCCGAGGCCCCCAGAGTCACCCCCGAACCCCCCAAAGTCCACCCCCGGCCCCCACCGAGTCATTCCCAAATCACCCCCCGCGGTCCTCGCCCCAAACCCCGCCCCGAAATCCCCCCTGAATCGCCCCCAAACCGTGCCCTGAACACCCCAAAATCCCCCCCAAATCGCCCCGAAAGCCCGCCCTGAATCCCCAGAAAATCACCCCGAAATCCTGCCCCGAAGTCCCAACCCAAATCACACGAAATCACCCCAAAATCCTGTCCTGGATCCCCCCCAAAATCGTGCCCTGAGTCCCCCCTTCCCAAAACCCGCCCCAAAATCCCCCCCCCCAAAATCACCCCAAACCCCACAAAATTACCCCAAAATCCCCACAAAATCCCCCTAAATCTCCCCTCAACCCCCAAATCCTTTCCTGAACCCCCAGATCCCCCCCAAACTCCTCCTGAATCCCCCAAAATCCCCCAAAATCCCCTCTTTTACCCCCAAATCCCCTCAAAATCCATTTCCTCCCCCAAATTCCATCTGATGCCCACCAAATCCCCCCAAATGCCCCAATCTCCCCTCTTTAACCCCCTCAAATCCCCCCAAAATCCATTTTCCCCCAAATTCCATCCAATCCTCCCCAGATCCCCCCAAACTCCTCCTGAATCCCCCAAAATCCCCCAATCTCCCCTCTTTTACCCCCAAATCCCCCCAAAATCCATTCCCCCAAATTCCATCCGATGCCCCCTAAATCCCCCAAAATCCCCCAATCTCCACTCTTTAACCCCTCAAATCCCCCCAAAATCCATTTCCCCCCCCAAATTCCATCCGATGCCCCCCAAATCCTCCCTCAGCCCCCCCAAATCCCACTCCAGCCCCCTCTAAATCCCCCCCTGAACCCCCAGACCCCCCCTGACCCCCCCCAATTCCAGGTCAGCCGGATCAGCCTGGTGGACCTGGCGGGCAGCGAGCGCGCCGACGCCTCGGGAGCGCAGGGGCAGCGCCTCAAGGTGAGGAGGGGGGGATCTGGGGAGGGTTTGGACCCCCTCTGCACCCCCCTCTGCACCCCCAAAAATCGGGGGGGATCATCCCCCACTCTCCAAACCCCGTCCCCTGCACCCCAACCCCCCAAACCTGCCCCAAACTACCCCCTGGGAGCCCCCCACCCCCCCCCCTTTCAGCCCCCCCGAGATCTGCCCCCCAAGTTCCCCGTCAGGACCCCCCCAAATCTGCTTCAAAATCCCCCTCAAACTCCCCCCTTCCCCAAAACCCATCCCAAATTCCGACCCCAAATCCACCCCAGGCAACCCCCCCGGCCCCCCCAATCCCTCAAATCTGCCCCAAACTCCCCCCCCCCCCCCCGCCCCAGGACCCCCAAACCTGCCCCAAAATCCCCCCCAGGCACCTCAACCCCCCCCAACCCCCCCAAATCTGCACCAAGGCCCCAACTCCCCCCCCAAGCACCCCCCAACCTCCCCAAAACCTGCACCCTAACTCCCCCTCAAGACCCTCAGCCCCCCAAATCTGCCCCAAGGCTCCCAACTCCCCCCCCAGGCACACCCCAGCCCCCCTAAACCTGCACCCCAGGTCCCCCCAACTCCCCCTCAAGACCCTCAGCCCCCAAAATTTGCCCCCAAACTCCCCCCCAAATCTGCACCCAAGGCCACCAACTCCCCCCCAGCCCCCCAAAAACCTGCACCCCAACTCCCCCTCAAGACCCTCAGCCCCCCAAATCTGCCCCAAGGCCCCCAACTCCCCCCCAGGCACCCCCCAGCCCCCCTAAACCTGCATTCCCAGCCCCCCCCAACCCCCCCAAATCTGCACCCAAGGCCCTCAGACCCCCCAAATCTTCACCTCAGCCCCCCAACTCCTCCCCAACCCCCCCAAAACCTGCACCCCGGGCCCCCCCAAAACCTTCCTCCTCCTCCTCCTCCCCAGGAAGGCGCCAACATCAACAAATCCCTGACCACTCTGGGCAAAGTCATCGCCACCTTGGCCGAGGGCCGTGAGTCGAGGAGGGGGGGGCTGTTCCCAGACTCCTGGGGTCCCCCCTTCTTGTTTTTGAGGGGTGGGGGACACCCAGAACCCCCCCCTTTTACCCCTTTCCCCCCACACACACTTTTGCAGAACAGCAAGAAGAAGAAACCGGATTTCATTCCGTACCGGGATTCGGTGCTGACTTGGTTGCTGAAGGAGAACCTGGGTGAGATTTTTGGGGGGGGGGGGGGGGGCTTAAGGGGGGGGTTTTGGGGGTGTCTTGTGAATTGGGGGGTTGTGGGGGTGTTGGGGTGCCCCCCAAAATCCCTTTCCCACAGGTGGGAACTCACGGACGGCGATGATTGCGGCGCTGAGCCCGGCCGACATCAACTACGAGGAGACCCTGAGCACCCTGCGGTGAGGAGAGGGGTGTGTGTGTGGGGGGTGTCCTGGGGGGATTTTAAGGGGTCCTGGTGACATTTTGGGGGGGCGTTTTGGGGTTATTTTTTGGTTTTTTTTTTTGTATTCTCCAGCTACGCCGACCGGACGAAGCAGATCCGGTGCCACGCGGTGGTGAACGAGGACCCCACAGCCAGGCTGATCCGGGAGCTGCGGCAGGAGGTGACGCGGCTGCGGGAGCTGCTCGGCGCCCAGGGGCCACCCAAGGGCCCCCCCCGGTGAGGGGAGCGAGTTTGGGGGTGCTGGGAGGGGCCTAAGAGGGGTTTGGGGGGGCTTAAGAGGGGTTTGGGGGGGGCTGGGGGGGTTTTGGGGTTGCTGAGAGGGGCCTAAGAGGGGTTTGGGGGGGCTGAGGGGGGCTTAAGAGGAGTTTAGGGGGGCTGGGAGTGGGTTTGGGGGGGCTGAGAGGGGCCTAAGAGGGGTTTGGGGGGGCTGAGGGGGGCTTAAGAGGAGTTTAGGGGGGCTGGGAGTGGGTTTGGGGGGGCTGAGAGGGGCCGAAGAGGGGTTTGGGGGGGGCTGAGGAGGGATTAAGAGGGGTTTGGGGGGGCTGGGAGAGGCCTAAGAGGGGTTTGGGGGGGGCTGAGGAGGGATTAAGAGGGGTTTGGGGGGGCTGGGGGGGTTTTGGGGTTGCTGAGAGGGGCCTAAGAGGGGTTTGGGGGGGGCTGAGGGGGGCTTAAGAGGGGTTTGGGGGGGGCTGGGGGGGGTTTGGGGTTGCTGAGAGGGGTCTAAGAGGGGTTTGGGGCAGGTTTGGGGGGGCTAGGAAGGGTCTAAGAGGGGTTTGGGGGGGCTGGGAGGGGTTTGGGGACGGTTGGGGCAGATTTGGGGGGCTGGGGGGGTTTGGGGTGGCTCACAGGGGCTGGGAGGGGCTTAAGAGGGGTTTGGGGCAGATTTGGGGGGTCGGGGGATTTTGGGGTGCGGAGTTATAGGGGGGAAAAAGGGGGTTGGGGGGCAAATTTTGTGGGGCAAAACGGGGGGGGTGGGGCAGGAGGAGGAGGATCTGGGGGTCCCCACCCCCCTGAACCCCCTGTTTGCCCCCCCCCCAGACCCCACCGCCCCCCCCCTCCCCGCCGACCCCCCCCCAGCCTGGATCCCCCCCCCCTCGGCGCCGCGGAGGCCCTGGAGCGGCTGCAGGTGACCCCCAGACACCCCCCCCAAATCCTCTCTGCACCCCCAAATCCCAGGGGACCCCCCCAAATCTCAAGGGGGGGGGGGGCCCAAAATTGTGTCCCCACCAGGAGAACGAGAAATTGATCGCGGAGCTGAACGAGTCCTGGGAGGAGAAGCTGCGCCGCACCGAGGCCCTGAGGCTGGAGAGGTGGGGGGACCCCAAAACTGACCCCCGGGGACCCCCAAAATCACCCAGGGACTCCCCAAAATTCCAGGGAAGCCCCAAAACCCTCCAGGAACTCAACACCCCCTCCCCCAGGAACCCCCCGAAATCACCCGACTCTCCCCAAAACTCCAGGGAACCCAACATCCCCCCAGGGACCACCCCAAAACTTACCCTAGGGACCCCCAAAACCACCCCAGGGACCCCCCAGCCCCCCAGAACTCCCCCATCTGCTCCCATAGCTCTCCCCCAGCCCCCCCAAACCACCCCCTGCCCCCCCAAGTCCCCCATAGCTCCCCTTAACCCCCCAAAACTCCCCCATCCGCCTCCCAAATCCCTCCTTTTGCCCCCAAAACTCCCCCATCTGCCCCCTTAGCCCCCCAAAAAAACCCCTTTAGGCCCCCCAAACCACCCCCTGCCCCCCAGAATCCCCCATAGCTCCCCCTTGGCCCCTCAAACCCTCCCCTTAACCCCCCCAAAACCACCCCCATCTGCCCCCCAGCCCCTCCAAAACTCCCCCTGGGCCCCCCTAAACCCCCCCCAGCCCCCCAAATCCCCCCTCTGCCCCCCCCAGGGAGGCTCTGCTGGCGGAAATGGGGGTGGCCCTGCGCGAGGACGGCGGCACCGTTGGCGTCTTCTCCCCCAAAAAGGTGAATTTGGAGGGGGGGGACCCCAAAATTCACCCCCCCCCACCCCCCTACTGTGGGGCAACCCCTCCCCCCAGCCCCTAACTGAGATTTTGAGGTTCCCACCCCCCCCACCCAGACCCCCCACCTGGTGAACCTGAACGAGGACCCCCTGATGTCGGAGTGCCTGCTCTACCACATCAAGGAAGGCGTCACCAGGTGGGGAACTGGGAGCACTGGGAGGCACTGGAGCGGGGGCACGGGGAGGCACTGGGGTGGGATTGGGGATGCTGGGAGGCACTGGGGGTACTGGGAGGCACTGGGATGGATTGGGGATGCTGGGAGGCACTGAGGGGGGCACTGGAGGGGCATTGGGAGGCACAGTGGGGACACTGGGAGTTACCGGGGAAGGACTGGGAGGCACTGGAGGGGGACTGGGAGGCACAGGGGTTGCACTGGGAGTCACTGTGGGGTAGTGGGAGGCACTGGGAGATGAGAGGAACTAGGGGGGCACTGGGGGATGCTGGGGGGCACTGGGGGAGCTGAGGGGGTACTGGGGGTTACTGGGTGATACTGGGGGGGTGCTGGGGGGCACCGGGGGTCCTAGGAGGGACTGGGAGGCACTGGGACACCGGAGGAACCGAGCGGCATTGGTGGATGCTGGGGGGCAGTGGTTGAACTGGGGGGCGCTGGGTGATACTGGGGGGTTGCTGGGTGATACTGGGAGGCACTGGTGGACACTGGTGCCCCCCCAGGGTGGGGGGTGAGGGCGCCCACATCCGCCTGTCGGGGCCGCGGATCCGGGACCTTCACTGCCTGCTGCGGCGCCGCTCCCGCCCCTGCGGAGAAGGTGGGGGGGGGGGCAGCGGATTTTGGGGGAGGGAGCAGCTTTTCCTGACCCCCCCCCCCGCACCCCCCTGCACCCCCTTTTTCTCCACCCCCCCCCCCTTTCTCCCCCACCCCGCCAAACTCTCTCTTCCCCCCCTCTTCCTAATGCGCCCCCCCCAGGTACCCCTGGGGTTTTATGGGAGGGGCTTGGGGGGGGGGGATTTTGGGGACCCCCCCACCCCCTTTTCCACCCCCACGCCCCCTTTCCACCCCCCATCCCCCCTTTTATCCCCCCCCTCCCAAATCTCTCTCCCCCCCATCAGAATGTGCCCCCCGCCCAGGTACCCCTGGGGTTTGGGGGGGTCTGGGAAGGGTTGGAGGGGTCTGGGGGGGGGTTGGGGGCAGGGGGGGATTTTGGGGAGCCCCCCCCCCCACTGTGTGCCCCCCTCATTCCTCCCCTCAGAGGTGGTGACGCTGGAGCCGTGCGAGGGCGCCGAGACCTTCGTTAACGGGAAGAGGGTGACGAGCCCGGTGGAGCTGAGATCCGGTGCGGGGACCCCAAACCCCCGCTTTCTGCCCCAAATCCCCCCCAAGATCCTGATTTTCTCCTCCAAAATCCTCATTTTCTCCCCCAAATCCTTATTTTCTCCACCAAATCCTCATTTTCTTCCCCAAATCCTCCCAAAAATACTATTTTCTGCCCCAAATCACGCCTAAATCCCTATTTTCTCCCAAAATTTCCCCCAAATCCCCATTTTTCCCCCCAAATCCCCATTTTCCCCCCAAATACCTATTTCCTCCCCAAAATCCCTATTTCCCTTCCACAAATCCTCATTTTCTTCCCCCAAACCCTATTTTATCCCCCAAATCCTTATTTTCTCCCCAAATCCTCATTTTCTTCCCCAAATCCTCCCAAAAATACTATTTTCTGCCCCAAATCATGCCTAAATCCCTATTTTCTCCCAAAATTTCCCCCAAATCCCCATTTTTCCCCCCAAATCCCCATTTTCCCCCCCAAATACCTATTTCCTCCACAAAATCCCTATTTCCCTTCCACGAATCCTCATTTTCTTGCCCCAAAACCCTATTTTATCCCCCAAATCCTTATTTTCTCCTCCAAATCCTCATTTTCTCCCCCAAATCCTCATTTTCTCCCTCAAATCCTCCCAAAAATACTATTTTCTGCCCCAAATCATGCCCAAATCCCTATTTTCTCCCAAAATCCCCCCCAAGTTCCCATTTTTCCCCCCAAATCCCCATTTTACCCCAAATCCCCATTTTACCCCCCAAATACCTATTTCCTCCCCAAAATCCCTATTTCCCTTCCACAAATCCTCATTTTCTTCCCCCAAAACCCTATTTTCTCCCCCAAATCCTCATTTTCTCCCCCAAATCCTCCAAAAAATACTATTTTCTGCCCCAAATCATGCCCAAATCCCTATTTTCTCCCAAAATCCCCCCAAATCCCCATTTTCCCCCCAATACCTATTTCCTCCCCAAAATCCCCATTTCCCTCCCACAAATCCTCATTGTCTTCCCCCAAACCCCTATTTTATCCCCCAAATCCTCATTTTCTCCCCCAAATCCTCCCCAAATTACTATTTTCTCCCCCAAATCCCCATTTTTTTCCCCAAATTCCCACTTTTCACCCCAACACCACCCACCCCCCCCCCAGGGCACCGCCTGGTCCTGGGCCAGAGCCACGTTTTCCGCTTCACCCACCCGGAGCAGGCGCGGCGCGAGCGGGAGCACGGGAGGAGCTCCCCGGACCCAGAACCCCCGGACCCCGAGCGAGAACCCCAAAATTTGGAGCAGAAACCCCAAGATTTGGAGAAAGAACCCCCAAATTTGGAGGAAAACCCCCAAAATTTGGAGCAGAAATCGCCAAATTTGGAGTGGAGACCCCGAAATTCGGAGCTGCTGGAGCAGCTGGATGGGAGGTGAGGACACTGGGGGGACACCGGGGGCACTGGGGGGACATTGGGGACACTGGGGGACATGGGAGGGGGACATTGTGGGGACATTGTGGGTCAGTGGAGGGGGCATTGTGGGGACACTGGGCTTACGTCGTGTCCCCTCCCCGCAGGCCCCAGGACCCCGAGCAGCGGCAGCATGAGGTGGGTGGCCCCGAGTGACCCCTGGGTGTCCCCCGGGTGTCCCAGTTGTCCCCTTGGTGTCACTGCTGTCCCTGGGGGTCTTTGGGGACCCCCCGTGATGTCACCGTTGTCCTCTGAGTGTCACAGGGGGGGTCCCTTGTGTGGCTTTGGGGTCCCTTGGGTGTCACCAGCATCCCCTGGGTGTCACAGGGGGTCCCATGGGTGGCCCTGGGTCCCCCCAGGTGTCACCCTTGTGTTCCCCACCCCCGGCCTCTCGCAGGGCTCCGGCTGCCGCACCCCGGCGAGGCGCCGCGAGCCCCTGCGCGTCTACCAGATCCCCCAGCGGCGCCGCAGCCACCGCGCGGAGGCCTCGCGGGAGCAGGAGGCGCCCACGGAGCCGCAGGTGGAGCTGCAGGTGCAGAGGGAGCTGCGGGAGCAGGTGAGGGCGGAGCCGCAGCCGCGGGCGGAGCTGCGGGTGCAGGAGGCGAGGGAGCCCCAGGCGGAGCTGCGGGAGGCAACGGAGCTGCGGGCGCAGGTGAGGACGGAGCTGCAGGAGATGATGGAGCCGCAGGTGGAGCTGAGGGAACAGGTGAGGACGGAGCTGCGGGAGGTGACGGAGCTGTGGGCGCAGGCAGCCACGGAGCCGCAGGTGGAGCTGCGGGCGAAGGCGGCAACAAGGGAGCCGCAGGTGCAGGAGGTGAAGGAGCCGCAGGTGGAGCTGCAGGAGGTGAAGGAGCTGCGGGCGCAGTGAGGGCGGAGCTGCAGGTGCAGCCACAGGTGGTGATGGAGCCGCAGGTGCCGGTGGCAATGACGGAGCTGCGGGCGCAGGCGCAGGAGGCGATGGAGCTGCGGGTGCAGGAGGTGGCGGAGCTGCGGGCGCAGTCGGAGCTGCGGGAGGTGGCAGAGCTGCAGGTGCAGGCGCAGGAGACGCGGGAGCTGCAGCGTCGCGACGGGAGCAGGGAAGCCGTGGGGACGGCGGTGCCGGTGATGGCAGCGGCGCCGCCCCGGCGGTGGCGGGGCTGCGGGCGCACCTGGCGCAGGTGGCGCGGCTTCTGCGCGAGGTGAGGCGGCAGAACAGCGACAAAGAGGAGCAGCTGCGGGCCCTGCGCCAGCGCCTCGGCCGCATGGAGCGCGTCCTCCCCCTGCCCGCGGTGAGCGAACCCTCCGCTGCCCCACGGCTGCCCCAGAGCGCCCCACAGCGAGCCCCACGGCTGCCCCACAGAGCCCCATAGCGAGCCCCACGGCTGCCCCAGAGCACCCCACAGCGAGCCCCACAGCTGCCCCATAGTGAGCCCCACGGCTGCCCCAGAGCGAGCCCCACGGCTGCCCCATAGCAAAACCCCACAGCTGCCCCATAGTGAGCCCCATGGCTGCCCCAGAGCACCCCAGAGCGAGCCCCACGGCTGCCCCATAGCGAGCCCCACAGCTGCCCCATAGTGAGCCCCATGGCTGCCCCAGAGCATCCCAGAGTGAGCCCCACGGCTGCCCCAGAGCACCTCACAGTGAGCCCCACGGCTGCCCCATAGCGAGCCCCACGGCTGCCCCAGAGCACCCCATAGCGAACCCCACAGCTGCCCCATAGTGAGCCCCACGGCTGCCCCAGAGCACCCCATGGCGAGCCCCATGGCTGCCCACAGCTGCCCCATAGTGAGCCCCACGGCTGCCCCAGAGCACCCCACAGCGAGCCCCATGGCTGCCCCAGAGCACCCCAGAGTGAGCCCCACGGCTGCCCCATAGTGAGCCCCACGGCTGCCCCAGAGCACCCCACAGTGAGCCCCACAGCTGCCCCAGAGCACCCCACAGCGAGCCCCATGGCTGCCCCAGAGCACCCCAGAGTGAGCCCCACGGCTGCCCCATAGTGAGCCCCACGGCTGCCCCAGAGCACCCCACAGTGAGCCCCACGGCTGCCCCACAGTGCCCCTCATGGCTCCCTCACAGCATCCCACGGGGCCAGTGAGGGGGTCCTGTCTGCCCCACAGCGAGCCCCATAGCTGGCCCCACAGCATCCTATGGGGGGTTCCTGCCTTCCTCCCAAGCCCTTCCCCACCCCATCGCCCCCCAACACCCCCTTTTCTCTCTTGCTCCCCCAGGAGAAGCCCCTGGGCCCCCCCTGGCCCCCCCGTCCGTGTCCGAGCGCCTGTGCCGCCTGATGGCGCAGGACCCCGCGTTCCGGCGAGGGCGACTCCGATGGTTGCGCCAAGAGCAGGCCCGGATGGCCGGGGGGGGCCACCCCTTGCACCCCCCTGAGCCCCCCTTCACCGCCACCGCCCCCCCAGGACTCACGGCTCCGCTTCCCCTTTAAAGCCACCCCGAGCACCGCTTGGCCTGGGGGGGAACGCGCAGGACACCCCCCTTCGCCCCCCCCACCTCCTCCTCGCCCCCGCAGAGGGTCCCTGGAGGGGGGGGCACCCCCTAAATCAAAGGGAGGAATCAAAGGGAGGGGGGCACAAAAGCGGGACCCCCCCCCCGCGTGCGCCGCCAGCACTCGGCCCCTGACTTGAAGGCGCGGGGCCCCCCCACCTAAAGGGGGTGAAAAGGTGGGAAGGGGAACTGGGAACCCCCCCAATTAATGTGGGGGGCACTGGGGGACACCCCCCCACCACCAAATGGACAACTGGGGTGGGGAAATGGGGAACCCCCGTGCTTAATGGGAGCGGGGAACTGGGAACTCCACCAGTTAATGGGGGGGTGGAGGACTGGGACCTCTCCCCAAATGGACAATCAGACCCTTCCCCCCCCACATTGGGGGGTCCCCTTGCTGCTGTCACACACACACACACCCCCCGCGTGTGCACGTCCGTCGATTAAAGGGGCCCCCCCCTTAATTAAGGGCAGCCCTTAATTAAAGCGGGGAGCCTGCTAATTAATGAGGAGCCTCTCATTAATGGGCCCCCCGCCCCCCGTACCCCCAAATAGAAGGTGGCACCGCCCCCGTGGCTGCCAAGCCCCGCCCACTCCAGCTTGGCAACCTCAGGCCACGCCCCCTTTCTCCCCCTGCGTGGTTGGGGAAGCCACGCCCTGTTATGGGCGTGGTCTCCGCTCGGACCACGTGGCGTGGGCGTGGCTTAAAACTCCATCCCTTATAAGGCAGCGCTGGGCGTGATGTGGCTTAGCTTGGCTCCGCCCCCTGGCGCACCCCCTCATAGGGCAGAGTCAGGGTGGGGGCGTGGCTTAAAGCCTCAACCCTTATAAGGCAGGGCAGGGGGCGTGGCGTCCGTTCAGTCCGCGTGGCGGGGGCGTGGCTTATGAAGCCCCCGTCGGGCGGAGCGTGTGGGGGGCGTGGCCTCCGCGCAGCCGGCGTGGCGGGGGCGTGGCCTCTGGCCCCGCCCCCCGCGCCCTTTGCCCATGCAGTCCCGTTATGTGGGCGTGGCTCCGGTGCCCCGCCCCCTCACGGGGGGGGCGTGGCCTTGCCCCCTCCCCCCGGGGGTCTCCGTCCCAGCACTCGGCCCCGGCCTCGCCATGAGCCGCGTCCCGGGGCTGCCGGTACCGGTAACGGGGTCGCTGCTGCCGCCGCTTCTGCTGCTGCTGGTGGGGGGGGGGCCCGGCCGGGGGGCAGGGACCCACTGCCCGCCCCAACGCCTCCTCCTGGTAACGGGGACCCCCCGGGACACCCCCGTAACCCCCCGGGACACCCCCTCCTTCTGTGACCGGACACCCCCACCCCGGGACCCTCCTTGCGAGCGGGACCCCCCCGGGACTCCCCTTCCCGGGACATCCCCCCCCATCTGTGATAGCCCGGGCCCCCCCCGGCCCCCCCCCCCCCCCCCCCCCATGTGTGACAGCCCGGGAACCCCCCGAGAACGGGACCCCCCGCATCCTGTGACACCCCCAGGACCTCTCCCCGGAGCCCCACCCGGGACCACCCCATCCGTGACATCCGTGGACACCCCCTCGGGAAAGGGAAGCCCCACTCTGGGACTTCCCGAACCCCCATATTCCCCTCCCCCCCCAAGGAACTCCCCCCTTCCATCACATCCCCAGACCCTCATAATCCCCCTGAGACCCCCCCCATCCGTGAATTGGACCCCCCCCCACGGGACGCCCCCGAACCCCCTGGGAACGGGACTTCCCCCTTCTGTGACCGGACAACCCCGCGGGGACCCCCCGGGAACGGGACCCCCCACAGGGACCCCCCCCATCCCATGACACCCCGGGCCCCTCCCCCGGGAACAGGACACCCCCTGCAACTCCCCCGGCCCCCCCCCCCCCAAACGTCCCAAGGAACTCCCCCAGGGGCACCCCCCCGACCCCCCCATACCATTTCTCCTCCCAGTACTGGTTTCCCCCCCTCATACCGGTTTCTGCCCTCCTTGACCCCCTCCCCCCCGTGTCCCCCCACCCCCTCCCAGGCCGTCGTTCCCGTGCGGGGGGGAGCACAGAGGGATTCGGGGTTCATCGCCAGCGAGGGCTTCCCCCGCCCCTACCCCCCCCTGCGCAACTGCACCTGGACCATCACGGTACGGACCCCCTCCCTGCACCCCAAAACCACCCCCTGCACCCCAAAAACACCCCCCTGCACCCGAAAATCACCCCCTGTGTCCCCAATATCCCCAATGCCCCCCCAATATCCCCCAATGTCCCCAATATTCCCAATGATCCCCAATATCCCCCCAATATATCCCCAATTCCCCCCCAATGTCGCCCCAATATGCCCAATATCCCCCAGTATCCCCCCATGTCCCAAATATCCCCCAGCGCCTCCCAGTGTCCCAAATATCCCTAATGCCCCCCAATATCCCCAAAATCCCCCAATATCCCCAATGTCCCCAATGCCCCCCAATATCCCCCAATATCCCCAATGTCCCCAATGTCCCCAATGCCCCCCAATATCCCCCAATATCCCCAGCGTCCCCAATATCCCCAATGCCCCCCAATGTCCCCAATGCCCCCCAATATCCCCCAATATCCCCAATATCCCCAATGTCCCCATTATCCCCAATGCCCCCCAATATCCCCAACGCCCCCCAACCCCCCCCCCCTTTCCCCAGGTCCCCGAGGGCCAGGTGGCCACGCTCTCCTTTCGGGTCTTTGACCTGGAGCCCGACCCCCGCTGCCGCTTCGACTCCCTCTCGGTGTTCGGGGGTCCCGGGGAGGCGGCGCCGCTCTTGGGGCGCTTCTGCGGGACCATCCGTCCGGGAGCGCTGCGGGCGCCGCGGAACCGGCTGCGGCCTGCGGATGGAGAGCGACGGCAGCGGCGCCGGCAGGGGGCTTCCTCGCCTGGTTCAGCGCGGGGCTCCCCCCGGCCGGCGGTGAGGGGGCACCCCGAAAACTGCGGGGGGGAACCCGGAAAACTAGGGGGGAATCCAAAAAAACGGGGGGGCACCCCGAAAACTGCGGGGGGGAACCCTGAAAACTAGGGGGGAATCCCAAAACTAGGGGGGAACCCCGAAAACTGCGGGGGGAACCCTGAAAACTAGGGGGGAATCCCCAAAACTAGGGGGGAATCCCAAAAACCGGGGGGGAACCCCGAAAACTGCGGGGGGAACCCCGAAAACTAGGGGGGAATCCCAAAAACTAGGGGGGAACCCCGAAAACTGCGGGGGGAACCCTGAAAACTAGGGGGAATCCCCAAAACTAGGGGGGAATCCCAAAAACCGGGGGGGAACCCCGAAAACTGCGGGGGGAACCCCGAAAACTAGGGGGGAATCCCAAAAACTAGGGGGGAACCCCGAAAACTGCGGGGGGGAACCCCGAAAACTAGGGGGGAATCCCAAAAACTAGGGGAGAACCCCGAAAACTGCGGGGGGAACCCTGAAAACTAGGGGGGAATCCCAAAAACTAGGGGGGAATCCCAAAAACCGGGGGGGGGGCACCCTGAAAACTGCGGGGGGAACCCTGAAAACTAGGGGGGGAATCCCAAAAACCGGGGGGGCACCCCGAAAACTGCGGGGGGAACCCTGAAAACTAGGGGGGAATCCCCAAAACTAGGGGGGAATCCCAAAAACCGGGGGGGCACCCCGAAAACTGCGGGGGGAACCCTGAAAACTAGGGGGGGAATCCCCAAAACCGGGGAGGCACCCCGAAAACTGCGGGGGGAACACTGAAAACTAGGGGGGAATCCCAAAAAACTAGGGGGGAATCCGAAAAAACCGGGGGGGCACCCCGGAAAACAGCGGGGGGAACCCAGAAAACTAGGGGGGAATCCCAAAAACCGGGGGGGCACCCCCGAAAACTGCGGGGGGGGACCCTGAAAACTAGGGGGGAATCCCAAAAACGGGGGGGGCACCCCGAAAACTGCGGGGGGAACCCCAAAAACTAGGGAGGAATCCCAAAAACTAGGGGGTAATCCCAAAAACGGGGGGGCACCCCGAAAACTGCGGGGGGAACCCTGAAGACTAGGGGGGAATCCGAAAAACCGGGGGGGCACCCCAAAAACTGCGGGGGGAACCCTGAAAACTAGGGGGAACCCCAAAAATCGGGAGGGGGCAACCCAGAAACTGGGAGGGCAACCCAAAAACTTGGGGGGAACCCCCAAAACTAGGGGGAACCCCAAAAACTAGGGGGGAAAAGACCAAAAAATACGGGAGAACCCTGAAAACTGGGGGGGGGAACCCTGAAAACTAGGGGGGAATCCCAAAAATCGGGGGGGAAACCCCAAAAACTGGGGGGGAACCCTGAAAACTGGGGGGGGGGACGGACCCTGAAAACTAGGGGGGAATCCCAAAAAATCGGGGGGGAACCCCAAAAACTAGGGGAGAACCCTGAAAACTGGGAGGGAAACCCAAAAAATGGGGGGGAACCCCGAAACCTGGGGGGGAACCCTGAAAACTGGTGGGGCACAGCAAAAAGTGGGGGGGATCCCAAAAGCTGGGTGGCACGAAAAAAAATGGGGGACCCCATATACTGGGGGGAACCCCAAAAACTGGGGGGGGGGGGCACAGTAAAAACTGGGGGGGACACGGCAAAACAAGGTGGAGAACCCCAAAAATGTGGTGGGCACAGCAAAAACTGGGCAGCACCCCAAAAACTGGGGGGGGGGGGCACTCCAAAACCCTCTGGGGAAGGTGGCAAAACTGGGGGGGGCAAATCTGGGACCCCAAAATTGTGGAGGTGGCAAAAATGGGAGGGGCACCCCAAAACCTGGGGGGGAGGAACAAAACATATGGGGGAACCCCAAAACCTGTGGGGTACCCTAAGACCAGGGGCACCCCAAAACCAGGGGCGTCCCAAAAAATCCCCTCCCTTTCCTTCCAACCCCCTCCTTTATTTATTTAAATTTAAAATTAAGTTGGGGGTCCCTTAAAAAATGGGGGGGAGGTGTCAAAGTGTGGGGGGACCCCCCCAAAATTACCACACCCCCTCCCCCCCCCCCCCCCCCGCAGAGGATCAGTTTTGTGGGGGGCGCCTGGAGAAGCCCCAGGGGAGCCTCAAGACCCCGAATTGGCCAGAGGAGAATTATCCCCCCGGGATCAGCTGCACTTGGCACATCGTGACGGAGCCTGACAAGGTTTGGGGGGGTTTTGGGGTGTCCTGAGGGGTTTTAGGGTGAATTGAGGGATTTTTGGGGGGCTGAGAGGCCCCAAAATTGGCTGGAGATGGAGGATCGGCTGCTCCTGGCTCAGGTTTTCAGGGGGTTGGGGGGGATTTTGGGGTGCCCTGATGAGTTTTGGGGTGCCCTGAGCGGTTTTTGGGGTGCATTGGGGTGGGTTTGGGATGCACTGAAGGGTTTTGGGGTGAATTGAAGGGGTTTGGGGATGCATTGAGGGGGTTTTGGGAGGCTGAAGTCCCCAAAATTGGCTGGAGATGAAGATTGGCTGCTCCTGCTCAGGTTTTGGGGGGGCTTGGGGGGATCTGAGGGCTCAGGGGGGTTTCGGGGTGCCCTGAGGAGTTTAGGGGTGTCCTGAAGGATTTTGGGGTGAATTGAGGGGATTTTGGGGTGCATTGAGGGGGTTTTGGGGGGCTGAGAGGCCTCCAAATTGCCCGGAGATGAAATATCGGCTGCTCCTGGCTCAGGGTTTGGGGGGGTTTGGAGGGTTGGGGGGGGAAGGGGGGAGATTTTGGGGTTCGGAGGGTGTTGGGATGCCCTGATTTTTGGGGTCCCCCTTTTTCAGGTGCTCGAGCTTCGCTTTGGGAAGTTCGACCTGGAACGCGACCCCCACTGCCGCTACGACTATGTCGCCATCTTCGAGGGGGGGCAACGGGACGACGCGCGGCGCCTCGGGAGGTTCTGTGGGGAGGAGACCCCCAGGTGAGGGGGCGAGACACCCCGAAATCGGGGAGGGGGGACACACACCCCGAAATTGAAAAGGGACCCCAAAAACCTGCTTGGAAACCCCAAAACCAGCTCGATTCGCCCTAAAATCACCTCAATTTGCCCCAAAAATGAGCCTGGATCCCCCCTAAAATGAACCTGAGCACCCCCAAAATAGGGATGAGCACCCCAAAATCGAGGGGAACCCCAAAATAAAAATAAGGGACCCCAAAACCTACCTGGAAACACCAAAACCAGCCCAATTTGTACTAAAATCAACCCAACTAAATGCAAAATCAACCTAATTCAACCCATTCAACCCCTCGTTTTCCCATCCTGGACCCCCCCCAACCCCTAAATCCCCCTCATTTCCCCCCCCAACCCCTTCCCTTAACCCCTAAATCCTCTCGGACCTCCCCAAACCCCCCAATTTTGCCCCCCACCCCCACCCCCCCAAATTCCCCCCTTAACCACCCAGCCCCTCATTTCCCCATCTACCCCCCCCCATTTCCCCTCCAAACCCCTCCCTGAACCCCCCAAATTCACTCAGCCCCCCCCCCCAAACCCTCCCCTGACCCCCCCCAATTTTGCCCCCCCAGCCCCATCACGTCCTCGGGCCCGGAGCTCCTGGTCCAGTTCGTGTCAGACCTGAGCGTGACGGCCGATGGGTTCTCAGCCTCCTACGTCGCCCGAAATCGGGGTTCAACCCCCCAACCCAGCCCCCCAAAACCTGGGGGGGACCCCAAGGAGTCAAAGAACCCCCCTGTACCACCGCCACCACCCCCTGAACCCAAAGAGGGGGCCCCCCCCAGCACCCCCTGCCCTCAGCGCTGTCGCCGCGCCGGGACCCTGCACGGCAGCTTCTGCAGCAGCGACTTCGGTGAGGGGGGAGACCCCAAAAATAGGAGGGCACCCCAAAAATGGGACCCTAAAAATTGGGTGGGACCCCTGAAATGGGACTCTGGAAATGAAAGGAGGACAAAAGTTGGGGATAGGGGGGTAGGGAGCCCAAAAATGGGGAGGGAGGACCTCGAAACTGGGGATGGGGACCCCAAAAAGGGGGATGGGGACCCCGAAAATAGAGGGAGACACCAAAAATGGGACCCTAAAAATTGAGGGGGAGCCCCAAAAAATAGGACCCTGAAAATGAGAGGCGGGCAAGAGTTGGGGAGAGTGGAGTAGGGCCCCAACAAATGGGGAAAGGGCCCCCAAAAATGGGGTGGGGGGCAGAAACAGGGAGGGACCCCAAAATGAGGATGGGGACCCCAAACATGAGACCCTAAAAATTGGGGGAACCCCGAAAATGGAACCCTGAAAACGAGGGGAAGAGGGCAAAAGTTTGAGATGAGGGGGTAGGGAGCCCAAAAGTGGGGCGACACCCCAAAAATGAGGAGGGGGAACCCCAAAAATAAGGGATATGGGGAAGAGACCCCAAAGATTGGGGATAAGGAGGAAAAGGACCCCAAAAATGGGGGTTTAGGAGGAGGGAGGTGGTTGGGGACCCCTAAATCTGCTGCCTGGGGTGGGGTGGAGGGCTGGGGGGGGGGGGGGGGGGGTTGTGGGGGGTCTCACCCCCTTTTTTGCCCCCCCAGTGTTGGCTGGGACGGTGCAGGCGGTGTCGAGGGGTCCCCAACAGCCAGGCTGGGCCTCGGTTTCCATCCTCAACGTCTACAAATCGGGGGGGCTGGGGGTCACCCCAAATTCCCCCCCCGGGGCCGAGCTGCGCCTGCAGCTGCCGTGTCGGCTCTGCCCAGCGCTGCGAAAAGGTGGGGGGCACCGAGTGTGGGGGGAAAGTGGGGGGCTGGGGGGGGGGGAAAGGGGGGGGAAATGGGGGGGGGAAAGGGGGGGGGAAGTGGGGGACAAAGGGAGGAATTGGGGGGGGAAATGTGGGGAGGAAATGTGGGGGAAGTGGGGGGCAAAGGGGAGGGCAAAGGAGGGGCGAATGGGAAGTGGGGGTTAAGGGGGGGATTGGGGGTAAAGGGTGGGAGAAGAAGGGGGAAAGTGGGGGTATAAGGGGGGGAATTGGGGGAAAATTGGGGGTGTTAAGGGGATAAAGGGAGAAGTGGGGGTTAAGAGGGGGGAATTGGGGGGGAAGTGGCATGCAAAAGGGGGAAACTGGGGGGCTGGGGGGGAAAGTGGGTGGTAAAGGGGAATTGGGGGGTTAAGGGGGGGCAAAAGGGGGGGTGGAGGGGAATTAGGAGGAAGTGTGGGCAAATGTGGGGGAATTGTGGGGCAAAGGACGGGGGGAGCTAAATCAAAAGGAGCCCCCCCATAACCCTGCCCCCCTCCCCCCATCCCCAATGTCCCCCAGGCTCCAGTTACGTCCTGATGGGGGCGGTGGGGGCAGACGGGGGGGCCTCGCTGCCCCCCGACGCCTTCGTCGCCCCCCTGCGCCCTCAACAGCAGCAGCTCCTGGCGACCCTCAGCAAGCGGCCGTGCCGGGGGGGGAACCCCAAAACCCCCTGAGCACCCCCCCCCCCCTCCCGGGCCCCCCCTCATTGTGCACCCCCCCCCCCCTCCCGCCCCCCCCAATACAAATAAAGGGAGCAGAGATGGAAGAGAGGGAACGGGGGGGGGGGCCTGAACCCCCTCTTTAAGCGGTGCGAGGGCCCTTTAAGAGCAGGGAGGGGCGGGGTTTAAGGGAAGGGGCGTGGCTAATGCAGAGAGGCGTGGTCTCCCAGTGATTGACAGTTGGGAATAAGGGGCGTGGCCTCCCCTTGAGCCTGTGGGAATGGGAGGCCTCCTTGACTGACAGGTGGGAGCAAGGGGCGTGGCTTCAATGCTGGACAGGTGAGCGCTGATGGGCGTGGCCTCCCATTGATTGACAGGTGTGAAAAAGGGAGGGGCTTCTATTGATTGACAATTGGGTATTGGGGCGTGGCTTCCCCTTGATTGACAGATTGTGAATGGGCGTGGCTATCC
>JAUMJJ010001116.1:0-20820 GCA_033556795.1 Tapera naevia | reverse complement strand
GCAGGGAGTGGAACTGGATGGGCTTTAAGGTCTCTTCCAACCCAAGCCATTCCGTGGTCCTCTGAAAGAGGAGATTTAACCCCTTCTGTTGCATTGAGGAGGACAGGGAGGGGCCGGGGAGCTCATCCCAGCCTGCCCAGCACCTACCAGGCGGTTTTCGGGGACGCCCAGGATCACCTCGTGGTGGAGCTCGCCGCTGCCGAAGTGCTGGGCGATGGCCAACCCACTCAGGCAGTAGCAGGTGTGGTAAAAATCCCGGGATCTGGGGGGAGATATCAGGAAGCTGAGCAGGGATCGGGGCCACCAGGAAGCCCCCTGGAGCCCCGAGTTGGTTTACTCACTTGCCCGGTTTGTCGAGCAGCCCCCCGGCCGGGCACTGGCAGCACAGCAGGATGTACTCCTGCAGTGCCAACTGGTCAAAAAGCCAGTGGGACATGCTGAGCGCCGTGTCACCTGGAGAGGGAACCAGTGAAACCCCGGGGGAGGGGCTAAAATACCACCCCCAGGCTTTCCCACACAAGCAGGGAACCCCCGAGGTGCTCGCCCAGTTGGGAGAAGTGGGGTTGTGTGAACCTCGTGAGGTTCAACAAGGCCAAGGGCAAGGTCAGGGCAATCCCAAGCACAAACCCAGGCTGGGTGGAGAATGGGTTGGGAACAGCCCTGAGGAGAAGGACAAGGGGTGCTGGGGGAGGAGAAGCTCAACAGGAGCCACAATGAGTGCTCCCAGCCCAGAAAGCAAGGGTGTCCTGGGCTGCACCCAAAGAGTGGGAGCAGAGGGGAGGGAGGGGGTTCTGCCCCTCTGCTCTGCTTTGGGGAGACCCCACCTGGAGCCCTGGGCCCAGGTCTGGAATCCCCAACATAAGAAGGAGATGGAACTGTTGGAACAGGCCCAGAGGAGACCACAGAGATGATCCAAGGGCTGGAGAACCTCTGCTGTGAGGACAGGCTGAGAGAGTTGGGGTTGATCAGCCTGGAGAGGAGAAGGCTGTGGGGAGACCTTAGAGCAGCCTTGAAAGGGGCTCCAGGAAAGCTGGGGAGGGGCTTTTTCCAAGGGCTTGGAGTGACAGGATGAGGGGGAACAACTTTAAACTGGAAGGGGGAAGATTGAGATTGGACATCAGGAAGAAATTCTTCTTGATGATGGTGGGGAGGCCCTGGCCCAGGTTGCCCAGAGAAGCTGTGGCTGCCCCATCCCTGGAGGTGTTCAAGGCCAGGTTGGATGGGGTTTGGAGCCCCCTGATCCAGTGGGAGGTGTCCCTGCCCATGGCAGGGGGTTGGAACTGGATGGGCTTTGAGGTCCCTTCCAAGCCACCCCATTCCACAGTTCTCCAGTTTATCCCGTGCTTCAGCAGCCCCAGGAGCGGGGCTGCCCCAGTTACTCTGAGCCTCGTTCCCTGGCTAAAACACCCTCTTCCCTCCCGGAGATGCCCTTTTGGGAAGCCTCCAGGGCCCTGACTCACCCCTGGCGTGGAGAGCGCGGTGGAGCAGGGGCAGGAGCCCGGCTTGCCAGAAGGAGTAGCACCCATCCACCAGCTTGTTGCAGCGGCCCTGGAAGCCGCCCTCGAAGCGCATCTGCCGCCTGGTGACCCAGTGCTGCGCGGGACCGAGGGGAGCGGGGAAGGGGGTGAGGGCAGGGACCCCTCTGGCACCACCAGCTGGGTGAGACCCCCCCTCCAGGGGCACCACCAGCTGGGTGAGACCCCCCCTCCAGGGGCACCACCAGCTGGAACAAGACCCCCCTCCAGGGGCAACACCAGCCGGAACGAGACCCCCTCCAAGGGCACCACCGGCAGGACGAGACCCCCCTCCAGCACCACCGGCAGGACGAGACCCCCTCCAGCACCACCGGCAGGACGAGACCCCCTCCAGCACCACCGGCAGGACGAGACCCCCTCCAGCACCACCGGCAGGACGAGACCCCCTCCAGCACCACCGGCAGGACGAGACCCCCCTCCAGCACCACAGGCAGGACGAGACCCCCCTCCAGCACCACAGGCAGGACGAGACCCCCCTCCAGCACCACAGGCAGGACGAGACCCCCTCCAGCACCACCGGCAGGACGAGACCCCCTCCAGCACCACCGGCAGGACGAGACCCCCCTCCAGCACCACAGGCAGGACGAGACCCCCCTCCAGCACCACCGGCAGGACGAGACCCCCCTCCAGCACCACAGGCAGGACGAGACCCCCCTCCAGCACCACCGGCAGGACGAGACCCCCCTCCAGCACCACCGGCAGGACGAGACCCCCCTCCAGCACCACCGGCAGGACGAGACCCCCTCCAGCAGGATAAGACCCCAGCGGCCGGGTGAGACCCCAGCGGCCGGGTGAGACCCCAGCGGCCGGGTGAGACCCCCTCCGTCCCCGGAGAGCCGAGGGGCTGTGGGCACGGTGCCACTCACCAGCAAGCTCCGGAGGTTCAGCAGATGTTCCTTCTTGAGGATGACCAAGGCTGCCATGCCGCAGAAGGTGTATCCACCGTGGGCTTCCATGCCCGGCACGCCGCCGATGCCACCCTCCCAGTTCTGGCACCTGCGTGGGCAGCGGGATGAGGACGGGGTGGCACCATCCCCTGTCCCCTCACCTGTCCCAGGTGTGGTGGCCCCTCACCTCGCTATCCACTCGGCCGTCCCGGCGAAGAGCGCGGGGGTGAGGACGTTGGTCAGCGAGGCCACCGAAGCGGCGCAGTAGGCGCTCCTGTGGGATAAGGGGCACTCAGGGCTGTGGCAGCAGCTCCACGGTGCCCCGTTTGGGCACAGCAGAGCTTCTTCCCCACCCTCTTCACCCACCTGACGTCCACCTCGCCACCGGCGTGCATGAGGAAGGAGCCATCGGGCTGCTTCAGCGAGTGCAGGTACTCCAGCAGCTTCTTCCTGCGGGAACCAGGGGGGCTGTGACACATCCTGCCTCCCCCCAGCCCCACTCTGGACAGAGGGACACCCCTCGGTGCCACCTGAATGCCAGCCCTACCTGTCGATGACGTCGAAGGCCTCCTCCGTGCCGATGATGCAGAGCGCGTTGACGGCGGCGTAGGTGGGGGCGAGGTGGGGGTGCTGCCCAGGACCCCCCCAAAGCCACCCTGGGGGCTCTGGCAGCGGCTGAGGAACTGGCAGACGCTGTGGGAAGGACAGGGAGAGGGTGGGAAAGGGGTTTGGGGCTCCCCTGGCATCAATCTGGGCCAGGGAGACACCCTAACACCTACCCTGGTGATGGAGATCCCCTTAGCACCCAACTGGGCAATGGGGTTCCCCGGTACCCACCCAGGCAATGGAGACCCCTTGGTGCTCCTGGCACCCACTTGGGCCAGGGAGACCCCTTGGGTGCTCCCCAGCACCAATCCAGGTGAGGGAGACCTCTAGGTGCTCCCGGGACCCACCTGGGCAAGAGAGACTCCCTGGCACCCACCCAGGGGAAGGAGACCTCTTGATGCTCCCACCAGGGCAAGGGAGAACACCCTGGGTGCTCCTCAGCATCCACCCAGGCGATGGAGACCCCCTGGCACCCACGCAGGAGAGGGAGACCCCTCAGTGCTCCCCAGCACCCACCAGGGTGATGGAGACACCTCAGCACTCCTGGCACCTACTTGGGCCAGGGAGACCCCTTGGGTGCTCTCCAGCACCAACCCAGGTGAGGGAGACCTCTAATTGCTCCCAGCACCCAGCTGGACAACGGAGACCCCCTGGCACCCACCCAGACAAGGGAGAACACCTTGGGTGCTCCTCAGCATCCACCAAGGCGATGGGAGACCCCGTGGCACCCACGCAGGAGAGGGAGACCCCCTCAGTGCTCCCCAGCACCTACCAGGGTGATGGAGACCCCCTGGCACCCACCCAGGCAAGGGAGACCCCTCCTCACCCTCCTCCTCAGCAGGGCCCCCCCCCTCTGTCCCTCGTCTCCCCCCTCTCAGAGGTCTCCCCACCCCCCCTCCCATCCCCACCCGTCACGAGATGCAGAGCACGAGGAGCCCAAGAATGGCCGGCATTGAGCGCCACCGGGCACACAAAGCCCTCCTTTGCTGCCACCAGCGCGCGGGGACGGCGGGAGGTGGCACCTCCTGCATCACGTGGGTGGCCCAGGGGACCTCCAGAGGGTGGGAGGGGAGGTGCCCAGGGTCCCGGGTGTCGCTTACTCAGAGGCGACCGAGTCGGGAATGGGCTCATCCAGCAGCTCCAGGCTGTGCAGGATCCAATAGCAGAGCCAGGGCCGGCTGGCATCGAGACACTGCGGGGAGAGGGGGACCTGTCGGGGAGCTGGGGGGGTAGGACAGCCCATGGAATCATGGAATGGGTTGGAAGGGACCTCAAAGCCCACCCAGTTCCACCCCCTGCCAGGGGGACACCTCCCACTGGATCAGGGGGCTCCAAGCCCCATCCAACCTGGCCTTGAACACCTCCAGGGATGGGGCAGCCACAGCTTCTCTGGGCAACCTGGGCCAGGGCCTCCCCACCCTCACAGGAGAACATTTCTCCACAAGATCTCATCTCAATCTCCCCTCTTTCAGCTTGAAACCATTCCACCTCATCCCATCACTCCAGGCCCTTGGAAAAAGCCCCTCCCCAGCTTTCCTGGAGCCCCTTTCAGTCCTGGGAGGCTGCTCTGAGGTCTCCCCAGAGCCTTCTCCTCTCCAGGCTGAACAACCCCAACTCTCTCAGCCTGTCCTCACAGCAGAGGTTCTCCAGCCCTTGGATCATCTCCATGGCCTCCTCTGGACCCGTTCCAACAGTTCCTTCTCCTTCTTATTTTGGGGATTCCAGACCTGGCCCCAGGGCTCCAGGTGGGGTCTCCCCAGAGTGGAGCAGAGGGGCAGAACCCCCTCCCTTCCCCTCTGGTCCCACTCTTTGGGTGCAGCCCAGGACACGGGGGGTTTCTGGGCTGGGAGCACACGCTGTGGCTCATGGTGTTCTTCTCACCCACCAGCACCCCAAGTCCACCCTGGCAGCTCTTGTCAAACACCACCCAAACCATTCACCAACCCCAGAACTGAACATGTCACTGCAGGAATGGCCACAACCCGAGGGGACAACCAGGATCTGCTGGAAGTGGTGGCCAACACCAGGTGATGACTCCAGCAGCAGCCCTGGCACCAGGAGGTGACCCTGGCTGGGGTGGGGGCAGAGCTGGCAGCTCGGGTACCTCGTACGCTTCCGTCAGCTGCCGGAGACCTCTCTTTAGGTAATGGAAGTGCTTCTCACGGTGCAGGATGAAGCTGGAAGACAGGTAGGACAAAGGTCAGCAGGCAAAGCACTGGCAGCTGGGACAGCCCAGCTGAGCAGGGACACGTGCCTGGAGCTGCCACCAGGGCTCGTGGCCAGGGGGAAGGAGCAGGATCCCACCCCAAGGCCCACTGGAGATCCAGCTCCTCGCTATGGATCTCACCACCCACCGGAATACTGGTTGGGGGGGGGATCATTTATGGTTTGGAATTCCATCAGGGCTCACCGCGACGCGCGATGGTTCGTCTTGTAGGCATCAAACACCTCCTGGATGATGTCTTCCACCTTGCTCTGCCACCCCCAGGGAGGAAACCAAGACCCCCGTGAGCTCCAGCCCCACCAATGGCCCCTGCTCCATCCCAGTGGATCACCCCACTCGCTGCCCTCTCCGGGAAGACCACAGGGACTCAGAGCTCCTCAGGCTCATGGAGCAGCTTGGTAGGAGCTGCTGAGGAGCTTTCTGGTGGGATTAGGTGGGAACCCACACCATGTGGGGCCACTTCCCACAGGCAGAGGTTAAAGACGGACTTGGGTTCATCCCAGGAGCCTGCAGACAAGGCCAGGGCCTCCCTTATCCCAGGAACACTGGGATACCAGGACCTGGGCCACCAGAAGGAGCCCCAGGGAACCGGAGGCACCTTTCACCCCATTGGGAGCAGCGGCAGTGCCGGTGCTGGATGGAGCTCAGCCGGAGCGAGGGGGCCCCACAGCCCAGTCCCACAACAGTCTGGTCCTCTCAAACCAGCCCCACAGCACCCCATAGCCCAGCCCCATGGTGCCCCACAGCACCCCACAGCCCAGCCCTGGGGCAGCCTGAGCAGTCTCACACTCCAGCCCCATAGCACACTCAAAGCCAGCCCCACAGCACCCTGGCCCTCTCAAACCAGCCCCACGGCACCCCATAGCCCAGCTCCACAGCACCCTCACAACCAGCCCCACATCAGCCTGTACCTCGGACCCACAGCCCAGCCTCACAGCACCCCAGCCCCACGGCTGCTCCCCACGCCCCCAGCCCCACATCCTCACAGCACCCCAGCCCCACGGCTGCTCCCCACGCCCCCAGCCCCACATCCTCACAGCACCCCAGCCCCACGGCTGCTCCCCACGCCCCCAGCCCCACATCCTCACAGCACCCCAGCCCCACGGCGGCTCCCCAAACCCCCAGATCCACGGCACCCCATAGCTCAGCCCCACGGCTGCTCCCCACGACCCCAGCCCCACGGCCCCCTCCCAGCCAGCCCCACGGCTCCCCATAGCTCAGCCCCACGGCTGCTCCCCACACCCCTAGCCCACACCACAGCCCCAAGGCTGCTCCCCACACCCTCAGCCCCACGGCTGCTCCCCACACCCCCAGCCCCACACCTCAGCCCCACGGCTCCCCAAACCCCAGCCCCACACCCCAGCCCCACGGCTCCCCACACCCCGAGGCCCACAGCTCCCCAAACCCCAGCCCCAAGGCTGCTCCCCACAGCCACAGCCCCACGGCTCCCCCCCACACCCCAGCCCCACAGCTCCCCACACCCCCAGCCCCACAGCTCCCCACACCCCCAGCCCCAAGGCTGCTCCCCACAGCCACAGCCCCACACCCCAGCCCCACGGCTCCCCCCGACACCCCAGCCCCACAGCCCCACACCCCCAGCCCCATGGCTCCCCACACCCCCAGCCCCACGGCCCCCTCCCAGCCAGCCCCACGGCTCCCCACACCCCCAGCCCCACGGCTGCTCCCCACACCCCAGCCCCACAGCCCCACACCCCCAGCCCCACAGCCCCCTCCCAGCCAGCCACGGCTCCCCACAGCCCCAGCCCCACGGCTCCCCACACCCCCAGCCCCACGGTTCCCCACACCCCCAGCCCCACAGCCCCCCACACCCCAGCCCCACGGCTCCCCACACCCCCAGCCCCACGGCTGCTCCCCACACCCCCAGCCCCACGGCCCCCTCCCAGCCAGCCCCACGGCTCCCCACACCCCCAGCCCCACAGCCCCGCACCCCCAGCCCCACGGCTCCCCACACCCCCAGCCCCACGGCCCCGCACCCCCAGCCCCACGGCTCCCCACACCCCCAGCCCCACAGCCCCCTCCCAGCCAGCCCCACGGCTCCCCACACCCCAGCCCCACAGCCCCACACCCCCAGCCCCACGGCTCCCCACACCCCCAGCCCCACAGCCCCCTCCCAGCCAGCCACGGCCCCGCACCCCCAGCCCCACGGTTCCCCACACCCCCAGCCCCACAGCCCCCCACACCCCAGCCCCACGGCTGCTCCCCACACCCCCAGCCCCACAGCCCCCTCCCAGCCCAGCCCCACGGCTCCCCCCCGCACCCCCACACCCCCCGGCCCCCTCCCAGCCCAGCCCCACACCGCGCTCACAGCCCGCACCCCGGGACCCCCGCCCCACGCACCGGGACCCTCCCAGTACCCCCCGCTGCCCCCTCCCCTCCCCGCCCCGCCCCGCACCTGCTCGGCGGAGGTCGCTGTCCGCACCCCATCGTCCCGCAGCCGCCGCCGCCCGCCCGGAGGAGGGGACGCTCCCGCCATGCTGCGGGACGGGGGGGGGGGGGGGGGCGGCACCGGGGGCGACGGCGGCCGGGGGGGGACACGCGGCACCGCCCCGCGACCGCTCCGCCCCGAGGCCCCGCCCTTCGCCGCGCCCCCGGCCCCGCCCGCGCGGCGGGCCAAGCCACGCCCCCGCCGCAAGCCCCGCCCCGTCACAAGCCACGCCCCGTCGCAAGCCACGCCCCCCGCCACAAGCCACGCCCCCCGCCCCCGAATCGCGCACCGCCCAAGCCACGCCTCAAACCCCAAGCCACGCCCACCACCAGACCACGCCCCCCCGCGGCCCTTCCTTCCAGGCCACGCCCACCATCAGGCCACGCCCCTCTCACCCCGCGCCGCTCGGGTGCGGATGCGCAGAGGGGAGGGGGCGGCTGGAGGGAGGGAGGGATGCTTTGAGGGAGGGAGCTGCGTCACCGCGCTGTGACGTCACGCGGAGGCGGAAGGGAGAGCTCGCTGCCTGGTTGCGTCACGCCGGCGCTGCGTTGCGTCACCACAGCACTGCATCGGGGTGCTGGAGCGCTGCATTGCTGCAGCACAGCACGGCGTTGTTGCGCTTGCAGCAGAGCACCGCGTCATCGCACCGCCGCGCTGCATCGTTGCATGGAGCTGTGCATTAGGTCATCGTGCTGCTGCACTGCATTGTTGCGCTGCAGCAGGGCAGCGCGCCGCAGTGTTGCAGCGTTGTGCTGCAGCGTTGCACTGCACCACCATGCCGTGGCACTGCATTGCTGCGCTGCATCAGGGCATTGCGTCATCGTGCCATGGTGCAGCGTCGCATCATCACACCACGGCGCTGCATCGTTGTGCTGCAGCCCTGTGTGGTGTCATCAAGCTACAGCACTGCGTCGTGAAACCGGAGCGCTGCGTCGCATCATCACAGTGCACAGCTGCATCGTTGCGCTGCAGCAGGGCCTCGCATCACCGTTTCAAGGCACTGCACTGTTGCACGGCCAGATTGTGTTGCGTCGTCACATCACAGCGCTGCTTCATGGCACTGGGGCACTGCATTGCGTCGCCACAGCACAGTGTTGCATCACTGCGCTGCAGCAGTGCACAGCATCATCGTGCCATGGCACTGCATCGTTGCGCTGCACCAGGGTATTGAGTCATTGTACCGTGGTACTGAATCGCATCATCACTCTACAGCGCTGCATCATTTCGTTGCAGCAGGGTGTTGCATCATCACACCACAGCACTGCTTCGTGGCGCTGGAATGCTGCATCACATCATCACGCCATGCACTGCATCGTTGCGCTGCAGCAGGGCATTGAGTCATTGTACCGTGGTGCTGCATCGTGGCACTGCAGGAGGGCATTGCATCGTCATGCCAAGGCACTGCATCGTTGCATTGCCACCCGGTGTTGCATCATCACACCACAGCGCTGCATCGTTGCGCTGCAGCAGTGCATTGCATCAGCAGCCCCGGTGCCCCTCCTCCCACAGCACCTCTCGGTCCCCGGAGCATCCCCGCTACCCGCCCCCCGTTCCCCACGGCATCCCTGGTGCCCAATCCCCGGGAGCTTTCCCCAGTGCCCCCCCCCGCCCCGTTCCCCACAGCATCCCTGTATCCCCCCTCTAGGAGCATCTCCCGTTTCCTGGAGTATTCCCGTTCTCCACATCTCACAGCATCCCCTGCTGCCTCCCCTCTTCGCTTCCCGGTGCCCCCTCCCAGTTCCCCAGTGCGTCCCCCCGCGCCCACCCTACCGGAGTATCTCCCGGTGCCCCCCTCTTTCCGTTCCTCGGAGCATCCCTGATGCCCCCCCCTCGCGGAGCATCCTTCATTTCCCGGAGCATTCCCACTACCCCCCTCTCCCGTTCCCCACAGCATCCCCGGTGTCCCACCTCCCGGAGGATCCCCGGTGCCCTCCCCGCTCCCTGGAGCACCCCCGGTGCTCCCTCCCGCTCTGTTCCAGACAGCATTCCCTGTGTCTCTCTCTCCCTCCCTCCCGTTCCCCACAGCATCCCCTGTTCCCCGGAGCACCTCCGGTGCCCCTCCCCCGAGCATCCCCCGGTGTCCCCCCCCATCCGTTCCCCACAGCGTCTCTCGTTCTCCAGAGCATTCCCCGGTGCCCTCTCCCGCTCCGTTCCAGACCGCATCCCCGGTGCCCCACCCCTGGAGCATCCCTCATTTCCCAGAGCATCCCTCGGTACTCCACCCCTGTAGCATCCCCCGTTCCCCACAGCATCCCCTGGTGCCCCCACCCCCGTCCTGCATCCTCTCCTCCTCCCCATTCCTCGGAGCATCCTCGGTGCCCCCCCTCCCGGAGCATCTCCGGTACCCCACCCCCGGAGCACCCCCGGTGCTTCCCTTCCCGGAGCATACCCCCGGTGCCCCCCACTTCCGTTCCTTGGAGCATACCCGGTGCCCCTCCTCCCGGAGCATCCCCAGTGCCCCCCTCCAGAACATCCCCTGTTCCCCACAGCATCCCCGTTCCCCCACTCCCCGAGCATCTCCGGTGCCCCCCCCCTCCCTTCCGTTCCTCGGAGCATCCCCGGTGCCCCCTCTCCCGGAGCATCTGCTGTTCCCCACAGCATCCCCGGTGCCCCCTTCAGAGCACCTCCTGTTCTCCCACCCCTAGAGCATCCCCCGGTGCCCCCCCACCCGCTCCCGGTGCCGCCCCCGCCCCGCCCCCGGTGCCGGTGCCATGGCCAAGCAGTACGATGTGCTGTTCCGGCTGCTGCTGCTCGGAGACTCGGGCGTGGGCAAGACCTGCCTGCTCTGCCGCTTCACCGACAACCAGTTCCACCCCGCACACATCTCCACCATCGGTACCGGCAGCACCGGGGAGTGGGAACCGGGGGCGGCGGGAGCGACGGGAGCGGCGACACCGGGAAACGGGAGCAACGGAGAACCTGGGGGGATAGGGGAGCTGTGGGCATCAGGAAAGCAGGAGCACCGGGAAGCGGGGAATAGGAGAGCTGGGAGCACCGGGGAGCCGGGGAGATAGGGGAACCGGGAGCTGAAGGCGCCGGGGAACCGGAGGGATAACGAAACCGGGGAGCTGTGTGCATCAGGGAACACGGAGCACCGGGAAACCAGAGGGATAGGGAAAACGGGAGCACGGGATGCATAGGGAAGCTGGGGGCTGTGGGCACCGGGGAATCACGGGGATAGGGGAGCTCTGGGCATCAGGGAACCGGGGATACCGGGAAACGAGGAGATAGAGAAACCGGGAGCACCGGGGAACCGGGTAGATAGGGGAAACTGGAGCTGAAGGCACCGGGGTACCAGAGGGATAACGGAACTGGGGAGCTGTGGGGACCGGGAAACTGGGAGCAATGGGGAGACAAGGGAGCTGTGAGCATCAGGGAACCGGGAGGACAGGGGAACCGGGAGCTGTGGGCATCAGGGAACCGGGAGCACCGGGAAAAGAGGGGTAGGAGAACCGGGAGCTAGAGGCACCAGGGTACCAGAGGGATAATAGAACCGGGGAGCTGTGGGCACTGGGAAGCAGGGAGAACTGGGGAACAGGGGGTCAGGGGAACCGGGAGCTGTGGGCATCAGGGAGCTGGGAGCACCAAGGATCTGTGGCATCCGGTAAACGGGAAACCGTGGGCACTGGGGAGCCGGGGGCATCGGACAACCGAGGGGACAGGAGAGCTGGGGGCTGTGGGCACCGGGAGAACCGGGGAACTGGAGGAGTAGGGGGAAAGGAGAGCCGTGGCACCGAGAATCCGGGGGAGATAGAGAAACAGGGAGCGACGGCATCGGGAAACAGGGGATCGGGGAGACAGAGGAACCGGGAGCACTGGGGGGAAAGGGGAGCTGTGGGCATCAAGGAAGGACGAGGGAAAACCATGGGCACTGGGGAACTGGGAGCATCAGACAACCGGGGAGCCATGGGCACCAGGGAACTGGGAGCACTGGGGACCCACTGCACAGGGGACACAGGGAACCTGGGAGCCATGGGCACTGGGGAACCGGGAAACTGTCTACAACTGCCTGAAAGGAGGCTGTGGTGAGGTGGGTGCTGAGCTCTTCTCCCAAGTGGCAAGGGACAGGATGAGAGGAAATGGCCTCAGGTTGCACCAGGGAACGTTCAGATTGGACATCAGGAACAACTCCTTCACTGAGAGGGTTCTCAGGCCCTGGCAGAGGCTGCCCAGGGAGGGGGTGGAGTCGCCATCCCTGGAGATGTTTAAAAGACAGGTGGATGTTGTGCTCAGGGATCTGGTTTAGTAGTGGACAGGGATGGTTGGGCTTGATGATCTCAAAACTCTTTTCCAACCAGGCAATTCCATGATTCTATCATCAGCGCTGTGGAGAAGGACTTGGGGGTTGTGTTTGAGGAGCTCACTATGAGCTGGCAAAGTGCGCTTCCAGCCCAGAATTCACCCGTGTCCTGGGCTGCACCCAAAGAGTGGGACCAGAGGGGGAGGGAGGGGGTTCTGCCCCTCTGCTCCACTCTGGGGAGACCCCACCTGGAGCCCTGGGGCCAGGTCTGGAGTCCTGAGCAGAGGAAGGACCTGGAACTGTTGGAGCAAGTCCAGAGGAGTCCATGGAGATGATCCGAGGGCTGGAGAACCTCTGCTGTGAGGACAGGCTGGGGGAACAGTTTTAAACTGAAAGTGGGAAGATTTAGATTGGACATCAGGAAGAAATTCTTCACGATGAGGGTGGGGAGGCCCTGGCTGAGGTTGCCCAGAGCAGTGGTGGCTGCCCCATCCCTGGAGGTGTTGAAGGCCAGGTTGGATGGGGCTTGGAGCCCCCTGATCCAGTGGGAGGTGTCCCTGCCCATGGCAGGGCTCTTTGAGCTGGCTTGGCTTTGAGGTCCGTGATGTTTAGGTTCCATGATTTTCTCCCCTCCTCATCCCAGGTGTCGACTTCAAGATGAAAACCATCGAAGTGGATGGCATTAAGGTGCGGATACAGATCTGGTGAGTGCCCACACCGGACCCCAAACTGAGGGGGTTTTGAGGGGGTCGAACCCTGCTTTTCCCCCACAATCAGGCTGGGGGCTGAGCCCTGGCCAACTCATGACACTGGTGGCAGCACTGACCCCCCCTCTCCTTGGCTGCAGGGACACAGCCGGCCAGGAGCGCTACCAGACCATCACCAAGCAGTATTACCGGCGGGCACAGGTACTGGGGGGGGGCTGGGATGCAGGAGAGAGGACACCGAGGCACAAAGCTGGAGGGGTGTCCACAAAGTGGCCTTATGGAAAGGAACCTGGGGGTTCTGTTTGATGGCAAGGTGGCCATGAGCCAAGAGTGAGCCCTGGCAGCCAAGGGGGCAACCGTGTCCTGGGGGGGGCATCAAGCCCAGCACCACCAGCCAGGCCAGGGAGGGGATTGTCCCGCTCTGCTCTGCTCTGGGGAGGCCCCACCTCGAGGGTTGGGGGCACTTTGGGATCCAAAGGACATCAAAGCACTGGGGAGTGGCCAGAGGAGGCCCCAAAGCTGGGGAAGGGTCTGGAGGGGAAATCCTCTGAGGAGAGGCTGAAGGCACTGGGGCTGTTCAGCTGGAGAAGAGGAGACTGAGGGGGGACCTCCTGGCCCTTCACTGCTTCCTCAGCAGGGGAGGAGGAGGAGCAGGCGCTGAGCTCTTCTCTCTGGTGCCCAACGCCAGGAGCCCAGGGAAGGGCAGGAAGATGGGCCAGGGGAGGGTTGGCTTGGCCACCAGGAGAAGGTTCTTCCCCCAGAGCAGAGGGTGCTGGAGCCCTGGAACAGCTCCCCAGGGAAGCAGGCACAGCCTGACAATATTCCAGCAGGGTTTGGCCAAGGCCCTCAGCCCCACGGGGTGAACGTTGGGGGTGTCCACCAGGGCCAGGGGTTGGACTGGATGGGCCTTGGGGGTCCCTTCCATGATTCTGTGATGAATCTTTGCCCCCTCCTTTCTCCCAGGGCATCTTCTTGGTGTACGACATCGGCAGCGAGCGCTCCTACCAGCACATCGTCAAGTGGGCCAGCGACGTGGATGAGGTGGAGGTGCAGGGGGGGAGGTGATTTGGGATGGGGGGGTGTCATGGGGGGGGTCCTCACGCTGCCCCCCTCCCCCCCCCCACCCCAGTACGCGCCCGACGGGGTCCAGAAGATCCTCATCGGGAACAAAGCAGATGAGGAGCACAAGAGGCAAGTGCCCAAAGAACAAGGGCTGCAGGTGAGCGGGGGCTGGCGTGCGCCCCCGGGGGGGCCAGGGCCCCCCCCTGCACCCCTACAATGGACAAGGGCCCCCCTGCACCCCCGGCATGGCCAGGGTCCCCACACCCCCCTCACTCTCCAGGGATCCCAGCAACCACCTTGCCTGAATCCAGGGTCCTTTGCACCCGCAGCACCCCCAGCTCCGTGCCCCGCCCCTCCCACGCATGGACACCCCCCCTCCTCGCACCCTCAGCAACCCCAGTGCCCCCCCCCCGGGGCTGCTCTTACATCTCCTTGTCGTAAGGGATGTCCAGGGACCCCCAATTCCCCTCCCTGCTCCCCCAAAACACCCAATGTCCCCCTCTAGGGCCCCCCCCACTATGGTACCTTTCTCCACCCAGGGAGTCCCAAAGCACCCAGTGCCCCCCCCCAGGGCACTCCCCCCTCCATGGTGCCTGTGCTCCCAGGACTGCTCTTACACCTCCCTGTCCCCCCTGCCCTGTGTCCAGGGACCCCCAACTCCCCCCCGCCCCTTGCACCTCTAGCATGGCCCCCCTGCACCCCCAAAGCACCCAGTGCCCTGCCATGGTGCCTGTGCCCCCCCTTGCACCCCCAAAGCACCCAGTGCCCCCCCTCCCATAGTGCCTGTGCCCATAGGACTGCTCTTACTCCTCCCTGTTGCCCCCCACCATGTCCAGGGACCCCCAACTCCCCCCCTGCACCCCTAAAGAACCCCCTCCATGCACTCCTGCCCCCAGTGCCCCCCCCGTGGCTGCTCTTACACCTCCCTGTTCCCCCCCCCACCGTGTACAGAGACCCTGAACTCCCACCCACTGCTCCCCCAAAGCACCCAGTTCCCCCCCTACACACACCCCTTCCCCCAGTGTCCCCTCTCCACCAGGGGCTGTCCCCAGTCCACTCCCCAGCGCCACTGCTTGTCCCTGTGTCACTTCCTGGCCGTGCCTGTCATCAAGAGGGGGTTCAGGGGTGCTGCCCCCCCCCCTTGGCCCCCCCAAATCACGGTGGTGCCCCTCACCCTCAGCTGGCCAGGGAGTATGGGATGGATTTCTATGAGACCAGCGCCTGCAGCAACCTCAATATTAAAGAGGTGAGGGGTTATTTTTTGGGGGGGACACACACACATACAAAGTAGGGGGGACAAGGGGGGGGTACCCCCGACTCAACCCCCCCCTCCTCTCCCGCAGTCCTTCACGCGGCTGACGGAGCTGGTGCTGCAGGCGCATCGCAAGGAGCTGGAGGGGTTGCGGGGTCCCCCCCGCGCCCCCACCCTGGCCAGGCTGGAGGAGGACGAGCAGCAGCCCCCCGGGAGCGAGGAGAACCCCAAAACTTGCTGGTGTTGAAGTCCTAGCCCCCCCCTCCCGCCCCCCTCCCCCCCTCCCCATCCCTTTGGCTGCGTTGGGGGGGGGTGCAGTAGGTGCAGTGCTAACGGGGGTGGGGGGCAGTGGGTGCAGAGGACCCCTTGGGGATGAGGGGGGCAAGCAGGTATCACAGGGGTGCCCCCCTATCCTAGCACCCATGTTCCCCCTCCTTGGGGGGGTCAGAGGGGTGTCCCAGGTGCTGTGTGCCCACCCCATGCCTGTGGGACCCACCCCCCTCGCCCCCCCCCCCCCCCCCCCCCACCCCGTGCCCATGGGACCCCCCTCCCCCGGTTTTGCACAGACACCCATGGTTTGCAGAATAAAGGTGATGCTGGAGGTGCCCGGGGGGCTCGTGTGCTGGCACGGGGGCTGGTGGCACGGTGGCACCGCGGGCAGGGCCACGGCAACCCGAGCGGGCATCAATAATTGAGGCTGCTCGGGGTGGCGGGCACGGTGTCCCCTTTCCAGGGTGGGGGACGGGTCCGTGGGGATGCAGGAGTTGGCACTGGGTGGGATGGGCACAGCAGAGGCCAACAGGATGGTGGTGGGCACTGGGATGTGTGGGCACTGGGATGGTGCTGGACACTGGGATGGGTGGGTACCAGGACGATGACCGTCAGCATAGCAGATTGGTAATGGGATGGATGCTGGCACTGGGACCAGTGGGCACTGGTACTGGTGGGCACTGGGATGGATGGGTACCAGGATGGATGCTGGCACTGGGACTAGTGGGCACTGGATGGGTACCAGGACAGTGACTGTCAGCACAGCAGATGGATGCTGTGATGGATGCTGGCACTGGGACCAGTGGGCACTGGGACCATTGGGCACTGGGATAGTGCTGGGCACGGGGATGGATGGGTACCAAGATGGATGCTGGCACTGGGACCAGTGGGCACTGGGATAGTGCTGGGCACTAGGATGGATGGGTACCGGGATGGATGGGTACCAGGATAGATGCTGGCACTGGGACCAGTGGGCACTGGTGGGCACTGGTGGGCAGGCAGCAAGCCCCGTGGATGATGCCAAGGTGGCCCCAGGGGTTGAGACCCACCTCCCCACCTCATGTAACCCCAGCTCCTGGAGTCCCACCATCCCCCACCACCCCTGGGTGTCCCCAGCCCTCGGCGTCAGCCCATGCCAGGCTGGATCCCCCAGAGCTCCTGGGCACCAGGAAGCGCCGTTGTGCCGCGCCGCGCCATCAATTATTGAGGCGGCTTCACCTTGGCCCCGCGCCACCACGCTTCTCCTCTCCACCGTGGAGAGGTGGGATGGGTGGGACGGCTCCGGTTTCCATCCAGTCGTGATGGGGACGAGGAGACCTTTGGAGCCAAGACATCACGTGGGAGCTGGGCAGCCCTTAAGGAGCGGCGCCGGGCGCGCACGGAAGGCAGACGCGCGCCCGCAACCATGACCGTCCCCATCGCCAAGTCCTTCTACGACCTGAGCGCCACCACCTTGCAAGGGGAGAAGGTGGATTTCAACGTCTTCCGGGGCCGCGTGGTCCTCATCGAGAACGTGGCGTCCCTCTGAGGCACCACGGTGCGGGATTACACCCAGCTCAACCAGCTCCAAGCCCGCTACCCCCGGCGGCTGGTCGTGCTGGGCTTCCCCTGCAACCAGTTTGGCTACCAGGTAGGTCCTTGGGGCCACCAAGTTGCCCGGCGTTGGGTGAGGAAGGTGAAAATGAGGCACAGCTCCAGGTTTCTCCTTCCCCATGGCAGGAGAACTGCGCCAACGAGGAGATCCTCAACAGCCTGAAGCACGTGCGGCCCGGGGGGGGGTTTGAACCCAACTTCACCCTCTTCCAGAAGTGCCAGGTGAACGGGACGGACACCCATCCCGTCTTCGCCTACCTGAAGGCTCACCTGCCCGCGCCGGCCGACGAGGCGGCACACCTGATGGCCGAGCCTCGCTTCCTCACCTGGAGCCCCGTGCGGCGCTCCGACATCTCCTGGAACTTCGAGAAGTTCCTGGTGGGTCCTGAAGGGGAACCGTTCCGGCGTTACAGCCCCCGTATGGCCACCATCCAGCTGGAGCCCGACATCCAGAGGCTCCTCAAGCTGGCCAAGTAGGGCTTTGCTCCAGAGTCCTCCCCGCGCCGGCTGCCACCCCCTGGATGGTCCCCGCTCTCCGCAGGGTGACGGTCCCCTCCGAAACTGCCACGGGGAGGGGGCTCGATGGGGGCAGAGAGTTGGAGCCACCGGGGCGGTGGGGCTGGTGGCAATAAAGGAGGCGGAGGGCATCCTGCACCCGTGTGTGGTTTGTGGTGGGGGAGGTGATGGGATCAAGACCTGGGGTGGTGGATCTGGGAAATGATGGTGCGGGGGCGGAGCCAAAGCGAGCTCCCCAAAGGTGTTCGTTGGGGTTGGGCATCAACCCCACCCCAAGGGATTGTTTTGGACAACCGCGGATCGTCCGGCTCCTTCCTGCTTCAGGAATCTCACGTTGGAGATGAAACTGTTGAAACAGGTCCAGAGGAGACCACGGAGATGATCCGAGGGCTGCAGCACCTCCTGTAGGAGCACAGGCTGAGAGAGTTGGGGTTGTTCAGCCTGGAGAAGGCTCTGGGGAGACCTTAGAGCAGCCTCCAAGGACTGAAAGGGGCTCCAGGAAAGCTGGGGAGGGGCTTTTTCCATGGCCATGGAGCAACAGGACGAGGGGGAACAGCTTTAAACTGGAAGGAGGAAGAGTTAGATTGGACATCAGGAAGAAATTCTTCATGATGAGGGTGGGGAGGCCCTGGCCCAGTTTTCCCAGAGAAGCTGTGGCTGCCCCATCCCTGAGGTGTTCAAAGCCAGATTGGATGGGATCTTGAGCTCCCTGATCCAGTGGGAGGTGTCCCTGCCCATGGCAGAGGGTTGGAACTGGATGGGCTTTGAGCTCCTTTGCAACTCAAACCATTCCATGATTCTATGACGCAGGGCTGGGTTACAAATCCCAGGGCAAATGGGTCTGGGGTGAGGGCAGTGACCCCTCAGGGTCAGAAAATCATTCACCCACATCTCAGCAGGGTTGGAGGAGAGCAACAATGAGCAGAGTAAGCTCTGGGATGCAGGGAAGGGCTGGATCTGCTGCAAAGGGAGGAATCCCACAGCCTTCTGGGATGGAAAAAGCCCCCCTGGTCCCTGTGTTGGTCACCAAGACCCTTCACCAGCTACAGAGACTCCAGGGGGGTGAAGCCCACCCCAAAACTTGCACCACCAAGCTGTTAAATCACATTTATTGACCCCTCACACACGTGGACTCCAGCAGCAGGATGGGGTGGACATCGGGAATGACGATGTGATGAGTCCCCATCACATCTGCAGCGCTGGTGGGGGGTTCAGGTCAAGGTGCTTCACCCCATCCTTGCAGATGGGGTTGGATCTGCAGGGCAGAGGCAGAGCTGCTTGGAGAAGACAATCACGTAAGGGGCTGCATCCTTGTGCCAAGGGTGTCCCAGTGCTGGTGGGGAGAAGGGAGGGAGGGAGGTTCTGCAGCCCATGAGGATTCATGCTGGGACACAACATGAGCCAAGAGTGAGCCCTGGTAGCCAAGAGGGCCACCATGTCCTGAGGTGCATCCAGCAGAGCATCACCAGCTCAGGGAGGGAGGGGATGGCCCCACCTCAAGGTGGCACGGAATAAAAAGGATCTAAAGCTACTGGAGAGTGGTCAGAGGAGGCCCCAAAGCTGGGGAAGGGTCTGGAGGGGAAATCCTCTGAGGAGAGGCTGAAGGCACTGGGTCTGTTCAGCTGGAGAAGAGGAGACTGAGGGGGGACCTCCTGGCCCTTCACTGCTTCCTCAGCAGGGCAGGAGGAGGAGCAGGCGCTGAGCTCTTCTCTCTGGTGCCCAACGCCAGGAGCCCAGGGAAGGGCAGGAAGATGGGCCAGGGGAGGGTTGGCTTGGCCACCAGGAGAAGGTTCTTCCCCCAGAGCAGAGGGTGCTGGAGCCCTGGAACAGCTCCCCAGGGAAGCAGGCACAGCCTGACAATATTCCAGCAGGGTTTGGCCAAGGCCCTCAGCCCCACGGGGTGAACATTGGGGGTGTCCAACAGGGCCAGGAGTTGGACTGGATGGGCCTTGTGGAGCCCTTCCAACTCATTCTGTGATGATTCTGTGACAAACCGGCTTCAGAAGAGCGGGTTCATCTGTCGTGGGTCGTCAGGAAGGATGCTGATGGAGTCCTCGGCGCGGCCGCAGAGCAGGCACAGCATGGTGTACTCCTGGGGTGGGACAGGACAGGACAGGACAGGAGGTGCTGTCACAGCCAGGGAAACCCAATCCGGAGCTGCCACCCGATCCCCGATAGCAATCAGACCCCTGGGGGGATCTCCTTTCGTTCCACCTCCCCCCCAGCCCATTTTCCAGGGTTTGGCTGCTGCATTGGGAATGGGCCAAGGAGGAGGGGTGGATGAGCCATGGGGCCACCACCACCACAGGGCCACCATTCACTGCTCTGGGCCACGCACATCGCCACGCAGGAGGAGAGAGGTGAGCTGGGCTGCCCCAGGAAACAGGGGCTACTGCTGGGGGGGTGGGCAGGTAGCCCCAAGCACAGGGATCCAGGTAGCCCTGACCACAGGGATGGGGACCCAGGTGGTCCTGAGCACGGGGATGGGGACCCAGGTGGCCCCTTGGCCGTACCTGGTAGTCATCCACCACGCTGAAGGTGTACTCGTGACGTGCAATGAGGTGGTGGCAGTTCTTGCACAGGTCTGGGGGGCACCGAGGGGACACCACTGTCCATCCTCTGCTAAGCCCCTCAGTCCCACGGGGACAAGCCCCCACCCTCATCCCTTGAGGCACAGACTCCCCAGGTCCTCAGAGCATCTCTCCCCAACTCCCCCCCTGCACCTGACCCCTCTTAACAGCATCATCTCTGACAATCCCCCCTCCCCAAGCTTTGCCACCCGCCCCACCAGGCATCACCTCCACATCCCCTGCACCCCCAAATCCACCAACCATCTCCCCTTCACCACCTCCCCCCAAGTATCAGGCCCCCAATTCTGCCCTCCCCAAATGAGCCATCCCTCAGGTTTCCCCCCACCCCGAGCATCAGGCCCCAAAGGTGCCCCCCAGCCCTCAAGAACCCCCCCGGCCCCAAGCCCTATAGGTCCCTCCATCCCCTCCAATCCTAAGATCCCCCACCCCAAGACTCCAGCCCTCAGCCCCCCCATCCCAAAACTCCCCAACCCTCAGATCCCTTGATCCAACCCCCCATCCCCTCTATCCCAAGCCCCCCCATCCCTCCGCCCTCGCATCCCAAGCCCCCCAATCCCAAGCACACTCAGCCCCTCCCATCCCAAATCCCCCATCCCTTCAGCCGCCCCCCCCCATCCCTCAGCCCCCCCACCCCAACGCCCCCATCCCGAGTCCGTGTGTCGTCCCCCCCCGCCCTCTCCCGCCCCTCACGGTCGTAGGTGACGATCTCCTCCTGCTCCTGCCGCCCCTCGGCGCGGTTGCCGAGCAGCACGAAGTCACGGCGACCGCACTGCGCGCATCCCACGAAGTTCAGGAGGAAAGAGCCGCCCTCCAGGCACGTGGTGCCCTGCGGGGGGCGGGGGGCTGATACCGATACCGGGACCGATACCGGGACCGGGACCGCCCTCCCCC
>JAUMJJ010001115.1:0-27585 GCA_033556795.1 Tapera naevia | reverse complement strand
GGCTTTGACCATGACCCCAGGTGACCCCATCCCTGCCCGTCCGTCCTCCCCCCCCCCCCGTTTCCTGTCAGTGGCCTTGGCCGTGACCCCAAGTGACCCCATCCCTGTCCCCCCCGCCCCCCCCCCCCCCCCGTGCCCTGGTGGTGACCTTGGCCGTGACCCCAGGTGACCCCATCCCTGTCCCCCCCGCCCCCCCCCCCCCCCCCCGCCCTGGTGGTGGCCTTGGCCGTGACCCCAAGTGACCCCATCCCTGTCACCGCCCCCCCCCCCCCCCCCCCCCCCCCCCATTTCCTGGTGGTGGCTTTGACCATGACCCCAGGTGACCCCATCCCTGTCCGTCCGTCCTCCCCCCCCCCCCCCCCCCCCCCCGTTTCCTGTCAGTGGCCTTGGCCGTGACCCCAGGTGACCCCATCCCTGCCCCCCCCCCCCCCCCATGCCCTGGTGGTGACCTTGGCCGTGACCCCAGGTGACCCCATCCCTGTCCCCCCCCTGTCCCCCCCCCCCCCCAGGGGAGAAGGTGATGGCGGACGATGAATTCACCCGGGATCTGTTCCGGCTGCTGCAGCTCCTGTGCGAGGGCCACAACAACGGTGGGGACGGCACTGGGGGCACTGGGAGGGACTGGGAGGGGACTGGGGGGGACACGGGGGGATCGGGAGACATGGGGGGAGAAATGGGGGGACAGGGATGGGGGGCACTGGGGGGGACTGGGGGGGACACGGGGGGATGGAGACAGGGGGGATGGGGGGACAAATGGGGGGACAGGGATGGAGGGCACTGGGGGGCACTGGGGGGGATGGGGGGGACTGGGGGGGGACTGGGGGGGACACAGGGGGATGGGGGGACATGGGGGGTGGGGGGAGAAATGGGGGGAAAGGGATGGGGGGACTGGGGGGGACATGGGGGGTGGGGGGCATGGGGGGGAGAAATGGGGGGACAGGGATGGGGGGTACTGGGGGGGATGGGGGGGACTGGGGGGACATGGGGGGATGGGGACAGGGGGGATGGGGGGAGAAATGGGGGGACAGGGATGGGGGGCACTGGGGGGCACTGGGGGGGACATGGGGGGGAGAAATGGGAAATGGGGGGGACAGAGATGGGGGGATGGGGGTCACAGGGGGGATGGGGGAGACAGAAATGGGAGGGGTTGGGGGGGATGGAGGAGACCAGGGGGATGGGGACATTGGGGGGGACAGGGACAAGGGGGGGGGGGTGATGGGGGGGACATGAGGGGACGGGGGGGGGGACACAAGGGGACGGGGGGAGATGTCCGGAGGGGTCCTTGGAGAACCAAGGGGCAGGAGAAGGAGCCGTGGGGCGGCCATGGGGCTGGTGTCACCCCAGCGTCACCCAGTGTCACCCCAGTGTCACCCCGATGTCCCCCCAGACTTCCAGAACTATCTGCGGACGCAGACGGGGAACACGACCACCATCAACATCATCATCTGCACCGTGGACTACCTGCTGCGCCTCCAGGTGGGACCCACGGCCCCCCACGGCCCCCCAAAGCCCCCCCGTGGCCCCCCATGGCCCCCCACGGCCACCCCACGGCCCCCCACGGCCCCCCACAGCCACCCCACGGCCACCCCAAAGCCCCCCACGGCCCCCCACGGCCACCCAAAGCCCCCCATGGCCCCCCACGGCCCCCCAAAAACCCCCCACGGCCACCCCACGGCCACCCAAAGCCCCCCACGGCCCCCCACGGCCACCCAAAGCCCCCCACGGCCACCCATGGCCCCCCAAAAACCCCCCACGGCCCCCCACGGCCACCCAAAGCCCCCCGTGGCCCCCCATGGCCCCCCACGGCCCCCCCAAAGCCCCCCATGGCCCCCCATGGCCCCCCCAAAGCCCCCCACGGCCCCCCACGGCCACCCACGGCCACCCAAAGCCCCCCACGGCCCCCCACGGCCCCCCCAAAGCCCCCCACGGCCCCCCATGGCCCCCCACGGCCACCCAAAGCCCCCCACGGCCACCCCACAACCCATCCCCATCTCCCAGTGCTCCTGGTGGTCCCGGTGTCCCCATCTCCCAGTGTTCCCAGAGTTCCCAGTGTCCCCATCCCCATCTCCCAGTGCTCCCAGTGTCTCCATCCCCATCTCCCGGAGCTCCTGGTGTCCCCATCTCCCAGTGCTCCCAGTGCTCCTGGTGCTCCTGGTGTCTCCATCCCCATCTCCCAGTGCTCCCAGTGCTCTCAGTGGTCCCCATCCCCATCTCCCAGTGCTCCCAGTGCTCTCAGTGGTCCCCGTCCCCATCTCCCGGTGGTCCCAGTGTCCCCATCCCCATCTCCCAGTGCTCCTGGTGCTCCTGGTGTCTCCATCCCCATCTCCCAGTGCTCCCAGTGCTCCTGGTGCTCCCCATCCCCATCTCCCAGTGCTCCCAGTGTCCCCATCCCCATCTCCCGGTGCTCCCAAGTGCTCCTGGAGCTCCTGGTGTCCCCATCTCCCAGTGCTCCCAGTGCTCCTGGTGTCTCCATCCCCATCTCCCGGTGCTCCCAGTGCTCCTGGTGTCCCCATCCCCATCTCCCAGTGCTCCCAGTGCTCCCCATCCCCATCTCCCAGTGCTCCCAGTGCTCTCAGTGGTCCCCATCCCCATCTCCCGGTGGTCCCAGTGTCCCCATCCCCATCTCCCAGTGCTCCCAGTGCTCCCCATCCCCATCTCCCAGTGCTCCCAGTGCTCCCGGTGGTCCCCATCCCCATCTCCCAGTGCTCCCAGTGCCTCCCTCTCCCCGCAGGAGTCCATCAGTGACTTCTACTGGTATTACTCGGGCAAGGAGGTCATCGACGAGCAGGGCAAACGCAACTTCTCCAAGGCCATGGCCGTGGCCAAGCAGGTCTTCAACAGCCTCACCGAGTACATCCAGGTGAGACCCCCAGACCCCCCCGGACCCCCCCGGACCCCCCCCCGGCCCTGGGGACCCCCGAGGACCACGGGGTCCCCGAGGGCCTGGTGATCCTGGTGGTCCCCAAAGACCTCGGGGTCCCAAGGGTTCCTGATGTCCCTGGTGGCCCCCGAGGACCTTGAGATGTTCCCAAGGACCGTGGTGACCCTGGGGGTCTCTCAAGGGTCCTGAGGTCCCTGGGGGTCCCCAAGGACCCAGAGGTCCTGATGTCCCTGAGATGTCCCCAAGGACCCTGGTGGTCCCCAGAGACCCCGGTGTCCAGGGGTCCTGATGTCCCTGGTGGTCCCCAAGGACCCAGACATCCTGATGTCCCATGGTGACCCTGGGGGTCTCCAAGGGTCCTGGTCCCCAAGGGCCCAGATGACCCTGGTGGTCCCCGAGGACCTTGAGATGTTCCCAAGGACCGGGGTGACCCTGGGGGTCTCTCAAGGGTCCTGAGGTCCCTGGGGGTCCCCAAGGACTCAGAGGTCCTGATGTCCCATGGTGACCCTGGGGGTCTTCAAGGGTCCTGGTCCCCAAGGGTCCTGATGTCTCTGGAGGTCCCCAAGGACTGTGGTGACCCTGGGGGTCTCCAAGGGTCCTGGTCCCCAAGGGTCCTGATGTCTCTGGTGGCCCCCGAGGACCTTGAGATGTTCCCAAGGACCGGGGTGACCCTGGGGGTCTCTCAAGGGTCCTGAGGTCCCTGGGGGTCCCCAAGGACCCAGAGGTCCTGATGTCCCTGAGATGTCCCCAAGGACCCTGGTGGTCCCCAGAGACCCCGGTGTCCAGGGGTCCTGATGTCCCTGGTGGTCCCCAAGGACCCAGACATCTTGATGTCCCATGGTGACCCTGGGGGTCTCCAAGGGTCCTGGTCCCCAAGGGCCCTGATGACCCTGGTGGTCCCCGAGGATCTTGAGATGTTCCCAAGGACCGGGGTGACCCTGGGGGTCTCTCAAGGGTCCTGAGGTCCCTGGGGGTCCCCAAGGACCCAGAGGTCCTGATGTCCCTGAGATGTCCCCAGGGACCCTGGTGGTCCCCAGAGACCCCGGTGTCCAGGGGTCCTGATATCCCTGGTGGTCCCCAAGCCCCCCAAGCCCCTCGGTGGCCCCAGGGGGGGTCCCAGGGGGTTCCTGCTGTCCCTGGTGGTCCCCAAGCCCCTTGGTGGCCCCAGGGGAGTCTTGGGGGGGTTCCTGCTGTCCCTGGTGGTCCCCAAGCCCCCCGAGGTCCCCGGTGGCCCCAGGGGTTTCCTGATGTCCCTTGTGGTCCCCGAGGCCCCTGAGGTCTCCAGTGGCCCCGGGGGAGTCTCAGGGGGGTTCCTGATGTCCCTGGGGGTCCCCAAGCCCCACCGAGGTCCCCGGGGGGTTCCTGCTGTCCCTGGTGGTCCCCAAGCCCCCCAAGGTCCCCGGTGGCCCCAGGGGTTTCCTGATGTCCCTTGTGGTCCCCGAAGCCCCTGAGGTCTCTGGTGGCCCCGGGGGAGTCTCGGGGGGTTCCTGATGTCCCTGGTGGTCCCCAAGCCCCACCGAGGTCCCCGGGGGGTTCCTGCTGTCCCTGGTGGTCCCCAAGCCCCCCGAGGTCCCTGATGGCCCCAGGGGTTTCCTGATGTCCCTTGTGGTCCCCGAGGCCCCTGAGGTCTCCGGTGGCCCCAGGGGAGTCTCGGGGGGTTCCTGATGTCCCTGGGGGTCCCCAAGCCCCACCGAGGTCCCCAGTGGCCCCGGGAGGTTCCTGATGTCCCTGGGGGTCCCCAAGCCCCCCGAGGTCCCCGGTGGCCCCAGGGGGTTCCTGATGTCCCTGGGGGTCCCCAAGCCCCCCGAGGTCCCCGGTGGCCCCAGGGGGTTCCTGATGTCCCTGGGGGTCCCCAAGCCCCCCGAGGTCCCCGGTGGCCCCAGGGGGTTCCTGATGTCCCTGGGGGTCCCCAAGCCCCACCGAGGTCCCCGGGGGGTTCCTGCTGTCCCTGGTGGTCCCCAAGCCCCTTGGTGGCCCCAGGGGAGTCTTGGGGGGATTCCTGCTGTCCCTGGTGGTCCCCAAGCCCCTTGGTGGCCCCAGGGGAGTCTTGGGGGGGTTCCTGCTGTCCTTGGTGGTCCCCAAGCCCCCCGAGGTCCCCAGTGGCCCCAGGGGTTTCCTGATGTCCCTTGTGGTCCCCGAAGCCCCTGAGGTCTCTGGTGGCCCCGGGGGAGTCTCGGGGGGGTTTCTGATGTCCCTGGTGGTCCCCAAGCCCCACCGAGGTCCCCGGTGGCCTCAGGGGGTTCCTGATGTCCCTGGGGGTCTCCAAGCCCCACCGAGGTCCTCGGGGGGTTCCTGATGTCCCTGGTGGTCCCCAAGCCCCCCGAGGTCCCCGGTGGCCCCAGGGGGGGTCCCGGGGGGTCCCCGGGGGTCCCCTTGGCAGCGCCCGTCGCCCGCAGGGTCCCTGCACGGGGAACCAGCAGAGCCTGGCCCACAGCCGCCTCTGGGACGCCGTGGTCGGCTTCCTCCACGTCTTCGCCCACATGATGAAGAAACTGGCCCAGGTGGGCACTGGGAGGGCACTGGGAGGGCACTGGGAGCACTGGGAGCCCCCTCGGCCCCCGCCCCCATCCCCCACTAACCCCCCGCCCCCTCCTCGGTGCCACCAAGTTGGGGACCCAGAAGATCCGTCGTGGCCTTCAGCCCGTCCCGATGGCCACGGGGGGACCACGAGGAACCCCCCCAAGGCAGGGGGAGACCCCAAAACACCACGAGGGACCCCAAAACTCCATGAGGGGCCCCAAAACATCACGAGGGACCCCAAAACTCCATGAGGGACCCCAAAACTCCATGAGGGGCCCCAAAATTTCATGAGGGACCCCAAAACACCACGAGGGACCCCAAAACTCCATGAGGGACCCCAAAACATCACGAGGGGCCCCAAAACACCATGAGGGACCCCAGAACTCCAAGAGGGACCCCAAAACACCACGAGGAGACCCCAAACACCAAGAGGAGCCTCAAAAGATCACGAGGGGACCCCAAAACATCATGGGGAGACCCCAAAACATCATGAGGGGCCCCAAAATTTCATGAGGGACCCCAAAACACCATGAGGGGCCCCAAAACTCCATGAGGGACCCCAAAACTCCATGAGGGGCCCCAAAATTCCATGAGGGACCCCAAAACTCCATGAGGGGCCCCAAAACACCACGAGGGACCCCAAAACACCATGAGGGGCCCCAAAACTCCATGAGGGGCCCCAAAACACCACGAGGGACCCCAAAACTCCATGAGGGGCCCCAAAATTCCATGAGGGACCCCAAAACATCACGAGGGACCCCAAAATTCCATGAGGGGCCCCAAAATTCCATGAGGGGCCCCAAAACACCATGAGGGGCCCCAAAACATCACGAGGGACCCCAAAACTCCATGAGGGGCCCCAAAACTCCATGAGGGGCCCCAAAACACCACGAGGGACCCCAAAACTCCATGAGGGGCCCCAAAATTCCATGAGGGACCCCAAAACACCATGAGGGGCCCCAAAACTCCATGAGGGACCCCAAAACTCCATGAGGGGCCCCAAAATTCCATGAGGGACCCCAAAACTCCATGAGGGACCCCAGAATTCCATGAGGGGCCCCAAAATTCCATGAGGGACCCCAAAACTCCATGAGGGACCCCAGAACTCCATGAGGGGCCCCAAAACACCACGAGGGACCCCAAAACTCCATGAGGGGCCCCAAAATTCCATGAGGGACCCCAAAACTCCATGAGGGGCCCCAAAATTCCATGAGGGGCCCCAAAACACCACGAGGGACCCCAAAACTCCATGAGGGACCCCAAAACACCATGGTGGGGCCTCAAAACTGCATGGTGGGGCTCCAAACACCATGGGGAGACCCCAAAACACCATGAGGGACCCCAAAACACCACGAGGAGACCCCAAACACCAAGAGGAGCCTCAAAAGATCACAAGGGGACCCCAAAACATCATGGGGAGACCCCAAAACACCATGAGGGACCCTAAAACACCACGAGGAGACCCCAAAACACCACAAGGGACCCCAAAACTCCACGAGGGACCCCAAAACACCACGAGGGACCCCAAAACTCCATGAGGGGCCCCAAAATTCCATGAGGGGCCCCAAAACATCACGAGGGACCCCAAAACACCATGAGGAGACCCCAAACACCAAGAGGAGCCTCAAAAGATCACGAGGGGACCCCAAAACATCATGGGGAGACCCCAAAACACCATGAGGGACCCTAAAACTCCATGAGGAGACCCCAAAACACCATGAGGGGCTCCATAACACCATGAGGGACCCCAAAACTCCATGAGAAGTCCCAAAAGATCACGAGGGGACCCCAAACACCAAGAGGAGCCCCAAAAGATCATGAGGGAGACCCCAAAACACCATGGGGAGACCCCAAAACATCATGAGGGGCTCCAAACACCATGAGGGGACCCTAAAACTCCATGGTGGGACCCCAGAACATCACGAGAGGCTCCAAAAGACCATGGGGAGACCCCCAAAACACCACGAGGGGACCCCAAACACCAAGAGGAGCCCCAAAAGATCATGAGGAGACCCCCAAACATCATGAGGAGACCCCAAAACACTATGAGGGGCTCCATAACACCATGGGGAGACCCCAGAACACCATGAGGGGACCCCAAAACATCATGAGGGGCCCCAAAACACCATGGGGAGACCCCAAAAGTCCATAGTGGGACCTCAAAACTGCATGGTGGGACCCCAGAACACCATGAGAAGACCCTAAAACACCATGAGGGTCTCCAAACCCCATGGGGAGACCCCAAAATATCATGAGGGGCTCCAAACACCATGAGGGGACCCTAAAACTCCATGGTGAGACCTCAGAACTCCATGGTGGGACCCCAGAACGTCATGAGGGGACCCCAAAACACCACGATTGGACCCCAAATACCATAAGGAGACCCCCAAAACACCATGAGAGGCTCCAAAACACCATGGGGAGCCCCCAAACTCCATGGGGAGACCCCAAAATACCACGAGGAGACCTCAAACCACCATGAGGAGCCCCAAACCACCATGAGGGGACCCCAAAGCTCCTCTTTGGGACCTCAAAACATCATGAGGGACCTCAAAACACCCTGGTGGGACCCCAGAACACCACGAGGGGACCCCAAAAACATCATGAGGAGACCTCAAACCACCATGGTGGGACCCCAAACCACCACGAGGCCCCCCTCCCCCCCCCTTGACCCCCCCCAAGTTGGTTCTGATGGACCTTTCCCCCCCCTCCCCACCGCTGCCAGGCGGGTCGAACGCCGGGACCCCGGACGGGCGTAAGCACCCCCCGAGCCCCCCCCACTCCCTCCCCCCCCCCAGCATGGCCTCTCTAACCCCTCCCCCCCCAGCATGACAAAGCCCCCCCCGATCCCACCACCACCCCCGTCCCCATCTTGGGTCACAGACGTGGTTTTGGGGGTCCACCACCCCCAACCTTCTCTCTGTCCCACCCTGGTGGGTCCAGACCCAAGGAAAGGGGGGGGGGGTCCGTGGGGTGGGGGGTGAGGGTGGCTTGGGGTGGGGGTGACCCCGGGGGGGCTGACGGTGCCCCCCCTTCCCTCCCGGTGCCCCCAGGACTCGAGCCAGATCGGGCTGCTGAAGGAGCTGCTGGACCTCCAGAAGGACATGGTGGTGATGCTGCTGTCGCTGCTGGAAGGTGGGGGGGCCCTCGTGTCCCCCGCGGCGGCCCTCGGGCTGGGGTGGCCCTTGGCCATCTGGGGTGGCCATTGACCACTTGGGGTGGCCATTGACCAATGGGATGGCCATTGACCACTTGGGGTGGCCCTTGGCCATCTGGGGTGGCCATTGACCACTTGGGTGGCCCTTGACCTTTTGAAGTGGCCCTTGGCCATCTGGGATGGCCATTGATCTCTTGGGTGGCCATTGACCTCTTGAGGTGGCCCTTGACCGATGGGATGGCCATTGACCACTTGGGGTGGCCCTTGACCTCTTGAGGTGGCCCTTGGCCATCTGGGATGGCCATTGACCTCTTAGGGTGGCCATTGACCTCTTGGGGTGGCCCTTGACTGATGGGGTGGCCATTGACCACGTGGGATGTCCCTTGACCACTTGAGGTGTCCCTTGACCATCTCAGGCATCCTTGGCCATCCAAGGTGTCCCCTCACTCTCCATGGTGGCCCTTGACCACTTGGGGTGTCCCTTGACCACCGGGGGCATCCCTTGACCCCCCAAGGTGCCCCCTCACTCTCCAAGGTTGTCCCCTCTCCCTCAAGGTGTCCCCTCACTCTCCATGGTGTTCCTTGACCACCTTGGATGTCCCTTGACCACTTGGGGTGTCCCTTGACCAATGGGATGACCATTGACCACCTGGGATATCCTTTGACCATCCAAGGTGTCCCAGACTCTCCATGGTGTCTCTTGACCAATGGATGGCCCTTGACCACCTGGGATGGCCCTTGACCACTTGAGGTGTCCCTTGACCATCTCAGGCATCCTTGGCCATCCAAGGTGTCCCCAGACTCTCCATGGTGTCTCTTGACCAATGGGATGGCCCTTGACCAATGGGATGGCCCTTGACCACTTGAGGTGTCCCTTGACCATCTCGGGCATCCTTGGCCATCCAAGGTGTCCCCTCACTCTCCATGGTGGCCTTGACCACTTGGGGTGTCCCTTGACCACCTGGGACGTCCTTTGACCGTCCAAGGTGTCCCCAAACTCTCCATGGTGTCTCTTGACCAATGGGATGGCCCTTGACCACCTGGGACATCCTTGACCCCCCAAGGTGCCCCCTCACTCTCCAAGGTGTCCCCTCTCCCCCAAGGTGCCCCCTCCCTCTCCAGGGCCCTCCTTCACCCACAGAGCTTCCCTTGGCCACCAGAACTCTTGAGGTGCCCCTCACCCACCGGGAGCTCCCCCCCCTTCCCCGGAAGGGCCCCCCCAAACCCCCTGATGGCTGTCGTGTCCCCCCCCCCACCCCTTTCTCCTCCTCAGGGAACGTGGTGAACGGGACCATCGCCCGGCAGATGGTGGACATGCTGGTGGAGTCCTCCAGCAACGTCACCATGATCCTCAAGTTCTTCGACATGTTCCTCAAGCTGAGGGACATCGTGGCCTCCGACGCCTTCCGCCACTTCGTCTCCGACCCGCGCGGCCTCATCTCCAAGAAGGACTTCCAGAAGGCCATGGACAGCCAGAAGCAGTACGAAGCCTCCGAGATCCAGTTCCTCCTCTCGTGCTCCGAGGCCGACGAGAACGAGATGATCGACGCCGAGGCCTTCGCGGGGCGTTTCGAAGAACCCGCCCGCGACATCGGCTTCAACGTGGCCGTCCTCCTCACCAACCTCTCGGAGCACGTCCCCACGACCAACGTTTGAAGACCTTCTGGAGCAAGCGAGAGCATCCTGGAGTACTTCCGGCCCTTCCTGGGGCGCATCGAGATCCTGGGGGCGGCGCGGCGCATCGAGCGCCTCTACTTCGAGATCAGCGCCGCCAACAAGGCGCAGTGGGAGATGCCCCAGGTGAAGGAGTCCAAGCGCCAGTTCATCTTCGACGTGGTCAACGAGGGCGGCGAGGCCGAGAAGATGGAGCTCTTCGTCAACTTCTGCGAGGACACCATCTTCGAGATGCAGATCGCCTCGCGCCTCTCCGAGGAGGAGCCGCGGCGCGAAGACGACGACGACGACGACGAAGGTGGCGACGACCAGGGGCAAGAAGACCACGTGGAGCCTTCGGGAGCGGCCGGCGTCGAGGCCGTTTCGCTTCTCGGGGACCTCCGGGTGGGCTTGAAACGCCTCCTGGGGTCCCCCCAAACGTGGAGGAAGCGTTTGCGGAGGCTGCGGCGGCGCCCCGGGCGCGAGTTGGCGGCCGAAGGGGCGATGGCGGCCGGGAGGGCGGCGCTCGGGGTGTTGCTGGGGGGGTGTTGGGTGGCGGCGGCCGTGGGGCGCCTGGCGTGGGCGTCGCTCTTCGGGGCACCTTGGTGGAGGGGGCGCAGAGGGTGGCGTTGGCCGAGCTCTTGGCCAGCATGCCCGACCCCACCCAAGACGCCGTCGGCGGCGCCGAGGGCGCCGGAAGGGACGAAGGGGAGACCCCCGCGGCGGCGGGCGCCGCGAAGGCCTCCCGGAAAGATGGCGGAGAAGGGGGGCGAGGGGAGGAGGAGGAGGAGGAGGAGGAGGAGAAGAAGAAGGAGAAGGAGGAGGAGGAGGAGGTGGCGGCGGAGGAAGCGCGCGAGGAGGCGACGGCCGCCATGGCGGCGGCGACGGCCTTCGGGGGGCGCAAGGAGCTCCTGAGGCCCACGGCGCCCGACGCCCCCGGGGGGCTCGGGGACATCGGGGAACCCCCCGGGGCTGAGCCCCCCACCCCAGAGGGGACCCCCATCCTGGGCAGGAAGAGCGGGGTACGGGGGGGGGGGGGTGGGGAGGGGGGAAATGGGGGGCTTGGGGGGGGGGGGGATGATGGGAGGGGGTTCCCTGTGGGGGGGGACGTTGGGGGTCACTATGGGGGGGGCTGGGGGGGGGGGCACTGAGGGGCTGGGGGGGATATTGGGGGTCATTATGGGAGGGACATTGGGGGTCACTATGGGGGGGGCTCTGGGGAGGGGGGGGCATTGGGGGTCTGGAGGGGGGACATTGGGGGTCACTATTGGGGTGACTGGGGGGAGGGGGGCACTGAGGGGCTCGGGGGGGGATAATGGGGGTCCCTATGTGGGGGGACATTGGGGGTTCCTAGGGGGGGGACTGTGGGGGGGGGCACTGGGGGGCTGAGGGGGGGACATTGGGGTCCCTATGGGGGGGACTGTGGGGGGGGCACTGGGGGGCTGAGGGGGGGACATTGGGGTCCCTATGGGGGGGACTGTGGGGGGGGGGCACTGAGGGACTCGGGGTGTGGGGGGGATATTGGGGGTCCCTATATGGGAGGGACATTGGGGGTCACTATTGGGGGGGCCGGGGGGGGCACTGGGGGGCTCTGTGGGGGGGCAGGTGGTGGGAGAGGGGTCCCTATGTGGGGGGGACATTGGGGGTCACTATGGGGGGTCCCTATGGGGAGGGGGTTCTGGGGGTCCCGTATGGGGATGGGGGGTTACCGAGGGTCCCTATGGGGGTCCCTATGGGGGTCCCTATGGGGCTGACCCCACCCCACCCCCCCAGGAGGAGGAGGCGCCCCCCAAGGAGGAGGAGGAGGCGGCCGAGGCCGAGAAGGCCGAGTGAGTGGGGGAGGGGAGGGGGGGACACCCACGGAATGGGGGGGGCGGGGGATGGATCTGGGGGGGCAGCCCCTTGGCCCCATGGATCTGTGGGGCAGGTGGGGGATCTGTGGGATCTGTGGGGCAGGTGATGGATCTGGGGGGGCAGCTCCTTGGCCCCATGGATCTATAGGGCAGGTGGGAGATCTGTGGGGCAGGTGATGACCCCATGGATCTGTGGGGCAGGAGATGGATCTATGGGGCAGGTGATGGATCTGTGGGGCAGGAGATGACCCCGTGGATCTGTGGGGCAGGAGATGGATCTATGGGGCAGGTGATGGATCTGTGGGGCAGGAGATGACCCCGTGGATCTATGGGGCAGGTGATGGATCCGTGGGACAGCTCCTTGGCCCCATGGATCTATGGGTCAGGTCATGGCCCTATGGGATCTATGGGGTGGGTGGTGGATCTGTGGGATCTGTGGGGCAGGTGATGACCCCGTGGATCTGTGGGGCAGGTGATGGATCCGTGGGGCAGCCCCTTGGCCCCATGGATCTGTGGGGCAGGTGATGGATCTGTGGGGCAGCTCCTTGGCCCCATGGATCTGTGGGGCAGGTGATGGATCTGTGGGGCAGGCGATGGCCCTGAGGGCTCTATGGGGTGGGTGATGGATCTGTGGGGCAGGTGATGGATCTGAGGGATCTGTGGGGCAGGCGATGGCCCTGAGGGCTCTATGGGGCAGCCCCCCAGATCCATGGGGCAGGGGCCGGGGCTCTGACTCGCCCGTCTCCCCCAGCCCCGAGAACGGGGAGAAGGAGGGGGAGCGCGGGACCCCCGAGCCGCGGCGGCCGTCGGTGCCGCGGGCGCGCAGGGACCCCCCCGAGGTGGGGCTGGAGTTCTGGGGGGAGCTGGAGGTCCAGAGGGTCAAGTTCCTGGTAAGGGGGGGGCACTTGGGGGTCTGGGGGGGGGCACTCGGGGGGCTGGGACCCCTGGGAACCCCCATACCTGGGTCCCCATCCTTATGGGAGGCAGCGATGGCGGGGGGGGGGTCTGGGGGGGTATAGAGAGGGTGGGGGGGACTGGGGCTTTGGGGGGCTCTTGGGGTGCTGGGGGTCACTTGGGGGGCTGGGGGGGGCATTTAGGGGGCACTTGGGGTGCTGGGGGGCACTTGGGGGGCTCTTGGGGGGGCTGGGACCCCTGGGAACCCCCATACCTGGGTCCCCATCCTTATGGGAGGCAGCGATGGGGGGGGGGGGTATAGAGAGGGTAGGGGGGGGCTGAGGGGTCGGGGGGGCACTTGGGGGGGCACTCGGGGGGTGCTGGGACCCCCCCAAACGTGACCCCTTCCCCCCCCCCCCCCCAGAATTACCTCTCCAGAAACTTCTACAACCTGCGCTTCCTCGCGCTCTTCCTCGCCTTCGCCATCAACTTCATCCTCCTCTTCTACAAGGTGGGGGGGGGGGGGGGGCACCCCGAGAATGGGGGGAGGGGCACTGGGTGGGGGGGAGTCCCTTGGGTTGGTGGCCAAAGGGGTTGGGTTGGTGGCCAAAGCCTTGGGTCAGTGGTCAAAGGGTCAAGATTGGTGGCCAAGGGGTTGGGTTGAAGGCCAAGGGGTTGGGTTGGTGGCCAAGGGGTTGGGTTGGTGGCCAAGGGGTTGGGGTTGATGGCCATGGGGTTGGTGGCCAAAGGGTTGGGTTGGTGGCCAAAGGGTTGGGTTGGTGGCCAAGGGGTTGAGTTGATGACCAAGGGATTGGTTTGATGGCCAAGGAGTTGGTTTGATGGCCAAGGGGTTGGGGTTGGTGGCCACAGGGTCAAGGTTGGTGGCCAAGGGATCGCGTTGGTAGCCAAGGGGTTGCATTGGTGGCCAAGGGGTCGCGTTGGTGGCCAAGGGGTTGCATTGGTGGCCAAGGGGTTGGGTTGGTGGCCAAGGGGTTGGGGTTGGTGGCCACAGGGTCAAGGTTGGTGGCCAAGGGGTCGCGTTGGTGGCCAAGGGGTTGCATTGGTGGCCAAGGGGTCGCGTTGGTGGCCAAAGGGTCACGTTGGTGACCAGAGGTGCCGCGTCCCCCCGTGCCCAGGTGTCAGATCAGCCACCAGGTGAGGCCCCTGTGGCCGAGGAGGCCCCGTGGCCGGTGGCCGAGGGCTCGGGGGCCGGCGAGGAGCAGGAGGAGGAGGCGCGCGACGTCTTCTACTGCCTGGAGGAGAGCACGGGCTACATGGAACCCGCGCTGCGCGCGCTCGCCATCGCCCACACCCTCGTCGCCTTCCTCTGCATCATCGGCTACAACTGCCTCAAGGTCAGCGGCCACCGGGGCCACCGGGGCCACCATAACCAACATGGCCACCAGGGCCACCAGGACCAATGTGGCCAACATGGCCACCAGGGCCAACATGGCCATCAGGGCCACCATAACCAACATGGCCAACATGGCCACCATGGCCACCATGGCCACCAGGGCCACCAGGGCCAACATGGCCACCAGGGCCACCAGAACCAACATGGCCACCATGGCCACCATGGCCAACATGGCCACCAGGGCCACCAGGGCCAACATGGCCACCATGGCCAACATGGCCACCAGGGCCACCATAACCAACATGGCCACCAGGGCCACCAGGACCAACGTGGCCAACATGGCCACCATGGCCAACATGGCCACCAGGGCCAACATGGCCACCAGGGCCACCAGAACCAACATGGCCACCAGGGCCACCAGAACCAACATGGCCAACATGGCCAACATGGCCACCATGGCCAACATGGCCAACATGGCTACCAGGACCAATGTGGCCAACATGGCCAACATGGCCAACATGGCCACCAGGGCCAACATGGCCACCATGGCCACTATGGCCAACATGGCCAACATGGCCACCAGGGCCAACATGGCCACCAGGGCCACCAGAACCAACATGGCCACCATGGCCACTATGGCCAACATGGCCAACATGGCCACCAGGGCCAACATGGCCACCATGGCCACTATGGCCAACATGGCCAACATGGCCACCAGGGCCAACATGGCCACTAGGGTCACCATAACCAACATGGCCACCAGGACCAATGTGGCCAACATGGCCACCAGGGCCAACATAACCAACATGGCCAACATAACCAACATGGCCACCAGGGCCAACATGGCCAAGATGGCCACCAGGGTCACCAGGGCCAAGATGGCCGCTGCGGCCACTGTAACCAACATGGCCACCATGGCCAAAACAGCCAATGAGGCCAACACAGCCAACATGGCCACCAGGGATCAGACAGCCAACATGGCCGCCATAACCACCATGGCCACTGTGACCACCATGGCCAAGATGGCTGCCATGGCCACCAAGACCACTGTGGCCACCAGGAGGGTCACCAGGGCCAACATGGCCGCCAGAGCCAAGATGGCCACCGGGGCCATGACGGCCAACATGGCGGCCCTGGCCAAGATGGCGGCCACGGCCACCAGGGCCACCATGACGGCCACGGCCAAGATGGCGGCCACGGCCTCCAGGGCCACTTTTCTCCTCTTTTGGCCGATTTGGGGCGATTTTCGCCTCTTTTTGTCCATTTTGGCCCTGGGTTTCTCTTCTTTTGGGGGATTTTCTCTTCTTTGGCCAATTTTGGGGGATTTTTCTCCCTTTGGCTCATTTTGGGCTCATTTTTCCCTTCTTTGGGGGTTTTCTCTCTTTTTTGCTGATTTCTCTCCCCTTTGGCCAATTTTGGGTGGTTTCTCTCTATTTTTGGGCAATTTCTCCCCCCCTTTGCCAGATTTTGGGTGGTTTTGGTATTTTTTCTCTATTTTTGGGTGATTTCTCTCCCCTTTGGCCAATTTTGGGTTTTTTTGGTGGTTTTTCTCATTTTTTGGGTGATTTCTCCCCCTTTGCCCATTTTTGGGTGTTTTCTCTCTATTTTTTTGCGGTTTCTCCCCATTTGCCCAATTTTGGGTCCTTTCTCTCTGGTTTTGGGGTGGTTCCTCCCCTTTGACCATTTTTGGGTTGATTTCTCTCCCTTTGGCCAATTCTGGGCGGTTTCTTCCCCCCCTTTGCCTGATTTTGGGTGGTTTTTCTCTATATTTGGGGGGTTTCACTCTCTTTGACCATTTTTGGGTTGATTTCACTCCCTTTTGCCCAATTTTGGGGGGTTTTGGTGTTTTTTCTCTATTTTTGGGTGTTTTCTCCCCCCTTTGCCCATTTTTGGGTGTTTTCTCTCTATTTTTGGGGCGGTTTCTCCCCCTTTTGCCCAATTTTGGGGGGTTTTGGTGTTTTTTCTCTATTTTTGGGTGGTTTCTCCCCTCCTTTGGCCAATTTTGGGGTTTTTTGGTCGTTTTTCTCTATTTTTGGGTGATTTCTCTCCCCTTTGCCCAATTTTGGCTGTTTTTTCTCTAGTTTTGGGGTGGTCCCTCTCCCTTTGACTGTTTTTGGGGCAGTTTCTCCTCCTTTGGCCAATTCTGGGCGGTTTCTCCCCCCTTTGCCCGATTTTGGGTGGTTTTGGTGGTTTTCCTCTATTTTTGGGTTGGTTTCTCTCCCTTTTGCCTAATTTTGGGTGTTTTTTCTCTATTTTTGGGCAGTTTCTCCCCCCTTTGCCTGATTTTGGGTGGTTTTTGTGTATTTTCCTCTATTTTTGAGTGGTTTCTCTCCCTTTTGCCCAATTTTGGGTATTTTTTCTCTATTTTTGGCTGATTTCTCCCCCCTTTGCCTGATTTTGGCTATTTCTCCTCTATTTTTGGGGTGGTTTCTCTCCCTTTGGCCAATTCTGAGCGGTTTCTCTCCCCCTTTGCCCGATTTTGGGTGGTTTTGGTGATTTTTCCTCTATTTTTGGGTCATTTCTCTCCCTTTTCCCCAATTTTGGGTGGTTTTTCTCCATTTTTGGCTTATTTCTCCCTCCTTTGCCTGATTTTGGGTGGTTTTGGTGTTTTTCCTCTATTTTTGGATGGTTTCTCTCTCTTTTGCCCAATTTTGGGTATTTTTTCTTTATTTTTGGCTGATTTCTCCCCCACATTGGCTGATTTTGGGTGTTTTTTCTCTATTTTGGGGCAGTTTCTCCCCCCTTTGCCCAGCTTTTGGGTGGTTTTGGTGGTTTTCCTCTATTTTTGATGGTTTCTCTCCCTTTTGCCCGATTTTGGCCATTTCCCCTCTCTATTTTGGGGCAGTTTCTCTCCCTTTTGCCCGATTTTGGGTGGTTTTGGAGGTTTTCCTCTATTTTTGGTGCTATCTCCCCCCTTTGCCCGATTTTGGGTGGTTTTGGTGTTTTTTCCTCTATTTTTGGCCGATTTCTCCCCCCTTTGCCCGATTTTGGCTGTTTCTCCTCTATTTTTGGCTTGGTTTCTCTCCCTTTTGCCCAATTTTGGGTATTTTTTCTCTATTTTTGGCTGATTTCTCCCCCCTTTGCCCGATTTTGGGTGGTTTTGGTGTTTTTCCTCTCTTTTTGGCGTTTCCTCTCCCTTTTGCCCGATTTTGGCCGTTTCCCCTCTCTTTTTGGGGTGCTTTCTCCCCCCTTTGCACGATTTTGGCTGTTTCTCCTCTATTTTTGGGTTGGTTTCTCTCCCTTTGCCCAATTTTGGGTGTTTTTTCTCTATTTTGGGGCAGTTTCTCTCCCTTTTGCCTGATTTTGGGTGGTTTTGGTGTTTTTTCCTCTATTTTTGGCCGATTTCTCCCCCCTTTGCCCGATTTTGGGTGGTTTTGGTGTTTTTCCTCTATTTTTGGGTGCTTTCTCTCCTCCTTTGCCCGATTTTGGGTGGTTTTGGTGTTTTTCCTCTATTTTTGGCCGATTTCTCCCCCCTTTGCCCAATTTTGGGTGGTTTTGGTGTTTTTCCTCTCTTTTTGGTGGTTTCTCTCCCTTTTGCCCGATTTTGGCCGTTTCCCCTCTCTTTTTGGGGTGCTTTCTCCCCCCTTTGCACGATTTTGGCTGTTTCTCCTCTATTTTTGGGTTGGTTTCTCTCCCTTTGCCCAATTTTGGGTGTTTTTTCTCTATTTTGGGGCAGTTTCTCTCCCTTTTGCCTGATTTTGGGTGGTTTTGGTGTTTTTTCCTCTATTTTTGGCCGATTTCTCCCCCCTTTGCCCGATTTTGGGTGGTTTTGGTGTTTTTTCCTCTATTTTTGGCCGATTTCTCCCCCCTTTGCCCGATTTTGGGTGGTTTTGGTGTTTTTCCTCTATTTTTGGGTGGTTTCTCTCCCTTTTGCCCGATTTTGGGTGGTTTTGGTGTTTTTCCTCTATTTTTGGGTGGTTTCTCTCCCTTTTGCCCGATTTTGGGTGGTTTTGGTGTTTTTCGTCTATTTTTGGGTGGTTTCTCTCCCTTTTGCCTGATTTTGGGTGGTTTTGGTGTTTTTTCCTCTATTTTTGGCCGATTTCTCCCCCCTTTGCCCGATTTTGGGTGGTTTTCGTGTTTTTCCTCTCTTTTTAGTGGTTTCTCTCCCTTTTGCCCGATTTTGACCGTTTCCCCTCTCTTTTTGGGGTGCTTTCTCTCCTCCTTTGCCCGATTTTGGGTGGTTTTGGTGTTTTTCCTCTATTTTTGGGTGGTTTCTCTCCCTTTTGCCCGATTTTGGGTGGTTTTGGTGTTTTTCCTCTCTTTTTGGTGGTTCCTCTCCCTTTTGCCCGATTTTGGCCGCTTCCCCTCTCTTTTTGGGGTGCTTTCTCCCCCCTTTGCCCGATTTTGGCTGTTTCTCCTCTATTTTTGGGTTGGTTTCTCTCCCTTTGCCCAATTTTGGGTGTTTTTCCTCTACTTTTGGCCGATTTCTCCCCCCTTTGCCCGATTTTGGGTGGTTTTGGTGTTTTTCCTCTATTTTTGGGTGGTTTCTCTCCCTTTTGCCCGATTTTGGGTGGTTTTGGTGTTTTTTCCTCTATTTTTGGCCGATTTCTCCCCCCTTTGCCCAATTTTGGGTGGTTTTGGTGTTTTTCCTCTCTTTTTGGTGGTTCCTCTCCCTTTTGCCCGATTTTGGCCGTTTCCCCTCTCTTTTTGGGGTGCTTTCTCCCCCCCCGGTGCCCGATTTGGGGGGGTTGTTGCCCCCCCCGTGGCTGACCCCCCCCTGCCCCCCCAGATCCCCCTGGTGATCTTCAAGCGGGAGAAGGAGGTCGCGCGGCGCCTCGAGTTCTCGGGGCTCTACATCAGCGAACAACCGGGCGACGACGACGTCCGCGGGCAGTGGGACCGGCTGGTGCTCAACGCCCAGTACGGGGGATACTGGGAGAACTGGGGGGACTGGGGGGGCTGGGGGGGGGCAGTGGGATCGGCTGGTGCTCAACGCCCAGTACGGGGGGCATACTGGGGGAACTGGGGGGACTGGGAGAACTGGGGGGGGCAGTGGGACCGGCTGGTGCTCAATGCCCAGTACGGGGGATACTGGGGGAACTGGGGGGACTGGGAGAACTGGGGGGGGCAGTGGGACCGGCTGGTGCTCAATGCCCAGTACGGGGGGCATACTGGGAGAACTGGGGGGACTGGGAGAACTGGGGGGGGCAGTGGGACCGGCTGGTGCTCAACGCCCAGTATGGGGGATACTGGGAGAACTGGGGGGACTGGGGGGGCAGTGGGACCGGCTGGTGCTCAACGCCCAGTACGGGGGATACTGGGAGAACTGGGGGGACTGGGGGGGCTGGGGGGGGGCAGTGGGATCGGCTGGTGCTCAACGCCCAGTACGGGGGATACTGGGGATACTGGGATGACTGGGGATACTGGGGGGGGCAGTGGGACCGGCTGGTGCTCAACGCCCAGTACAGGGGGCATACTGGGAGAACTGGGGGGACTGGGGGGGCTGTGGGACCGGCTGGTGCTCAACGCCCAGTACGGGGGGCATACTGGGGGAACTGGGGGGGCTGGGGGGGGCAGTGGGACCGGCCTGGTGCTCAACGCCCAGTACGGGGGGCATACTGGGGATACTGGGATGACTGGGGATACTGGGGGGGGCAGTGGGACCGGCTGGTGCTCAACACCCAGTACGGGGGATACTGGGGATACTGGGGGGGTTTAGGGGGTCCTGGGGGCTTTTGGGGCTCCTGGGGGGGGGTCCTGGGGTGCCCCAAGGGGGGTCCTGGGGGTCCCAGGTTGGGGTCCCCCCCCCAGGCCAGATGTGGGGGTGTTTTTTTTGGGGTGCCCCACAGAGCCCCCTCAACCCCCCCCCAATTCCCCCCCCCCAGGTCCTTCCCCAGTAACTACTGGGACAAGTTCGTCAAGAGGAAGGTGAGGAGGGGTCTGGGGGGGCTTTGGGGGGTCCTGGGGGGTTCCTGAGCCTCCTGGTGGCATCTCAGGGGCTTCCTGGGGGGTCTCTGGGTGGTTCCTGGGGGGTTCTTGGGGGGTCCTGGAGGCATCTCGGGGGTTCCTGGGGGCCCTGGAATCATCTTGGAGGCCTCTGGGTGGTCCGGGAGGTACCTTTGGGGGTCCTGGGTGGTTCCTGGAGGTCCTGGTGGCATCTTGGGGTTCTTTAGGTGGTCCTGGAGGTACCTATGGGGGCCCTGGAGTCATCTTGGGGGTCTCTGGGTGGTTCCTGGGGGTCTCTGGGTGGTCCTGGAGGTACCTTTGGGGTCTCTGGGTGGTTCCTGGAGGTCCTGGTGGCATCTGGGGGGTCTCTGGGTGGTTCCTGGGGGTCTCTGGGTGGTCCTGGAGGTATCTTTGGGGTCTCTGGGTGGTTCCTGGGTGGTTCCTGGGGGTCCTGGTGGCATCTGAGGGATCTTTGGGTGGTCCTGGAGGTACCTTTGGGGTTCCTGGGTGGTTCCTGGAGGTCCTGGTGGCAACTTGGGGGTCTCTGGGTGGTTCCTGGGTGGTTCCTGGGGGTCTCTGGGTGGTCCTGGAGGTACCTTTGGGGTCTCTGGGTGGTTCCTGGAGGTCCTGGTGGCATCTGGGGGATCTTTGGGTGGTCCTGGAGGTACCTTTTCGGTCTCTGGGTGTTTCCTGGGGGGTTCCTGGAGGTCCTGGTGGCATCTCGGGGGAGTCCTGGAGGCATCTTTGGGGTCTCTGGGTGGTTCCTGGGTGGTTCCTGGGGGTCTCTGGGTGGTCCTGGAGGTACCTTTGGGGTCTCTGGGTGGTTCCTGGGTGGTTCCTGGGGGTCCTGGTGGCATCTGAGGGATCTTTGGGTGGTCCTGGAGGTACCTTTGGGGTTCCTGGGTGGTTCCTGGAGGTCCTGGTGGCAACTTGGGGGTCTCTGGGGGGTTCCTGGGGGGTTCCTGAGGGTCTCTGGGTGGTCCTGGAGGTACCTTTGGGGTCTCTGGTTGATTCCTGGAGGTCCTGGTGGCATCTCGGGGGTCTCTGGGTGGTCCTGGTGGTACCTTTGGGGTCTCTGGGTGGTTCCTGGGGGGTTCCTGGGGGTCTCTGGGTGGTCCTGGAGGTACCTTTGGGGTCTCTGGGTGGTTCCTGGGTGGTTCCTGGGGGTCTCTGGGTGGTTCCTGGTTGGTTTCTGGAGGTCCTGGTGGCATCTCGGGGGTCTCTGGGTGGTCCTGTAGGTACCTTTGGGGTCTCTGGGTGGTTCCTGGGTGGTTCCTGGGGGTCTCTGGGTGTTTCCTGGGTGGTTCCTGGAGGTCCTGGTGGCATCTCGGGGGTCTCTGGGTGGTTCCTGGAGGTACCTTTGGGGTCTCTGGGTGTTTCCTGGGTGGTTCCTGGAGGTCCTGGTGGCATCTCAGGGGGCCTCTGGGTGGTCCTGGAGGTACCTTTGGGGTCTCTGGGTGGTCCTGGAGGTACCTTTGGGGTCTCTGGGTGGTTCCTGGTTGGTTCCTGGAGGTCCTGGTGGCATCTCGGGGGTCTCTGGGTGGTTCCTGGAGGTACCTTTGGGGTCTCTGGGTGTTTCCTGGTTGGTTCCTGGAGGTCCTGGTGGCATCTCGGGGGTCTCTGGGTGGTTCCTGGAGGTACCTTTGGGGTCTCTGGGTGGTTCCTGGGGGGTTCCTGGAGGTCCTGGTGGCATCTCGGGGGTCTCTGGGGTTCCTGGGTGGTTCTGGGTCACCTTTGGGGTGCCCAGGTGACCCCCCGTCCCCCTCCCCAAGGTGCTGGAGAAGTACGGGGACATCTACGGGCGCGAGCGGATCGCGGAGCTGCTGGGGATGGACTTGGCCAGCCTGGAGATCGGGGCCCAGGGCGACAAGAAGGGGCCCCCCGACAGCTCCTTCCTCACCTGGTGGGGTCTGGGGGGGATTTTGGGGTGGGGGGGGGGGTGGTCCAGGCCCGGTTTGGGGGTCTCCAAAGCATCTTCACCCCCCCCCGTTCTGGTGTCCCCACCCCAGGGTGACGTCCATCGACATCCGGTACCAGATCTGGAAGTTTGGGGTCATCTTCACCGATAACGTGAGTTGGGGGGGGATGGGGGGCACGGGGGGGGGGGGGGTCTGGGGGGTGGGGGGCACCAGGGTGGGGGTTCTGGGGTCCCAGGGAGTGGGGGGCCCATGGGGACCTGGGGATGGGGTCCCACCAGGACATGGGCCCAGGGTCCCCCCAGGTTGAGGTTCTGGGGTCCCCTGGGGTCCCCTGGCTCTGGGGTGACCCCTGGGTGGGGTCCCCTGGCTCTGGGGTGGCCCCAGTCGGGGTCCCTGGCTCTGGGGTCCCCCCAGGTTGAGGTTCTGGGGTCCCCTAGGGTCCCCTGGCTCCGGGGTGTCCCCTGGGTGGGGTCCCCTGGCTCTGGGGTCCCCCCAGGTTGAGGTTCTGGGGTCCCCTGGGTTCCCCTGGCTCTGGGGTGGCCCCGGTCGGGGTCCCCTGGGTCTGGGGGTCCCCTGGGGTCCCCTGGCTCCGGGGTGGCCCCGGTCGGAGTCCCCTGGCTCTGGGGTCCCCCCAGGTTGAGGTTCTGGGGTCCCCTAGGGTCCCCTGGCTCCGGGGTGTCCCCTGGGTGGGGTCCCCTGGCTCTGGGGTCCCCCCAGGTTGAGGTTCTGGGGTCCCCTGGGGTCCCTGGCTCTGGGGTCCCCTGGGGCTGTGGGTCTGGGGTCCCCTGGGGTCCCTGGCTCCGGGGTGGCCCCGGTCGGGGTCCCCTGGCTCTGGGGTCCCCTGGGGTCCCCTGGCTCCGGGGTCCCCCCAGGTTGAGGTTCTGGGGTCCCCTGGGGTGGCCCCTGGCTCTGGGGTGACCCCTGGGTGGGGTCCCTGGCTCTGGGGTCCCCTGGGGCTGTGGGTCTGGGGTCCCCTGGGTTCCCCTGGCTCCGGGGTGGCCCCGGTCGGGGTCCCCTGGGTCTGGGGGTCCCCTGGGGTCCCCTGACTCGCTCTGGGGTGGCCCCTGGGTGGGGTCCCTGGCTCTGGGGTCCCCCCAGGTTGAGGTTCTGGGGTCCCCTGGGGTCCCTGGTTCTGGGGTGACCCCTGGGTGGGGTCCCTGGCTCCGGGGTGGCCCCGGTCGGGGTCTCTGGCTCCGGGGTCCCCCCAGGTTGAGGTTCTGGGGTCCCCTGGGGTGGCCCCTGGCTCTGGGGTGTCCCCTGGGTGGGGTCCCTGGCTCTGGGGTCCCCTGGGGCTGTGGCTCTGGGGTCCCCTGGGGTCCCCTGGCTCCGGGGTGGCCCCGGTCGGGGTCCCCTGGCTCTGGGGTCCCCCCAGGTTGAGGTTCTGGGGTCCCCTGGGGTCCCTGGGTCTGGGGTCCCCTGGGGTCCCCTGGCTCTGGGGTGGCCCCTGGGTGGGGTCTCTGGGTCTGGGGTCCCCCCAGGTTGAGGTTCTGGGGTCCCCTGGGGTGGCCCCTGGCTCTGGGGTGTCCCCTGGGTGGGGTCCCTGGCTCTGGGGTCCCCTGGGGCTGTGGCTCTGGGGTCCCCTGGGTTCCCCTGGCTCCGGGGTGGCCCCGGTCGGGGTCCCCTGGCTCCGGGGTCCCCCCAGGTTGAGGTTCTGGGGTCCCCTGGGGTCCCTGGCTCTGGGGTCCCCTGGGGCTGTGGGTCTGGGGTCCCCTGGGGTCCCCTGGCTCCGGGGTGGCCCCGGTCGGGGTCCCCTGGCTCCGGGGTCCCGTGGTGACGCGGTGCCCGCGCAGTCCTTCCTCTACCTGGCGTGGTACATGGCCATGTCCCTCCTGGGCCACTACAACAACTTCTTCTTCGCCTCCCACCTCCTGGACATCGCGATGGGCGTCAAGACCCTGCGCACCATCCTCTCCTCCGTCACCCACAACGGCAAACAGGTGGGGCTGGGGGCTTTGGGGTGGTCCCAGGGGCCATGGGGTGGTCCTGGAGGCATCTCGGGGGGGCTTTGAGAAGGTCCTGGTGGGCCTGGAGGGCCATGGGGTGGTCCTGGAGGTATCTCGGGGGCCTTTGGGGTGGTCCCAGGGGCCATGGGGTGGTCCTGGAGGCATCTTGGGGGGCTTTGAGAAGGTCCTGGTGGGCCTGGAGGTCCATGGGGTGGTTTTGGAGGCATCTCGGGGGGCTTTGGGGTGGTCCCAGGGGCCATGGGGTGGTCCTGGAGGCATCTCGGGGGGCTTTGGGGTGGTCCTGGCGGTCCTGGAGGTCCATGGGGAGGTCCTGGAGGCATCTCGGGGGGCTTTGAGAAGGTCCTGGAGGTCCATGGGGAGGTCCTGGAGGCATCTCAGGAGGCTTTGAGATGGTCCTGATGGTCCTGGAGGTCCATGGGGTGGTTCTGGAGGCATCTCGGGGGGCTTCAGGGAGGCCTGGGGGGGTCATCAGGTCCATGAGAAGGTCCTGGTGGCATCTCAGGAGGCTTTGAGATGGTCTTGGTGGTCCTGGAGGTCCATGGGGTGGTTCTGAAGGCATCTCAGGGGGCTTTGGGGTGGTCCCAGGGAGCCATGGGGTGGTCCTGGAGGTCCCTGAGAAGGTCCTGGGTGGTCTTGGAGGTCCTGGAGGTCCATAAGGAGGTCCTGGATGGACCTGGAGACATCCTGGGGGGTCTTTGGGTGGTCCTGGTGGTCCATGAGAAGGTTCTGAATGGACCTGGAGGCGTCTTGGGGGTCTTTGGGGTGGACCTGGAGGTCCCTGAGAACGTCCTGGGTGGCCCTGGATCTCCACGAGGAGGTCCTGGATGGACCTGGAGGCATCTTGGGGGTCTTTGGGGTGGTCCTGGAGGTCCCAGTGGCCCACCAGGAGGTCCCCCCCGCAGCTGGCCATGACGGTGGGGCTCCTGGCCGTGGTGGTCTACCTCTACACCGTGGTGGCCTTCAACTTCTTCCGCAAGTTCTACAACAAGAGCGAGGACGAGGACGAGCCCGACATGAAGTGCGACGACATGATGACCGTGCGTGGGGGGGCGGGGGTCCTGGGGGGTCCTGGAGGCATCTGGGGGGGCTTTGGGGGGTCCTGGGGGGTCCTGGAGGCATCTTGAGGGGCTTTGGGGGGGCCTGGAGGTCCCCATGGGGGTCCTGGAGGCATCTGGGGGGGCTTTGGGGGGGCCTGGAGGTCCCCATGGGGGTCCTGGAGGCATCTTGGGGTGCTTTGGGGGGGCCTGGGGGGGTCCTGGGGGTCCTGGAGGCATCTGGGGGGGCTTTGGGGTTGGTCTTGGAGGCATCTCTGGGGGTTCCTTTGGGTCCCTTTTGGATTTTTTGGGTCTCTTTTGGATTTTGGGGGTTCCTGGAGGTATCTGGGGGGTTCCTGGGGGGTTCCCGGGGCTCCTGGAGGCATCTGGGGGGGCTTTGGTGTGGTCTTGGAGGCATCTCTGGGGGTTCCTTTGGGTTCCTTTGGATTTTTTTGGGTCCCTTTTGGATTTTTTTTGGGTTCCTTTGGATTTTGGGGGTTCCTGGAGGTATCTGGGGGGTTCCTGGGGGGTTCCTGGGGCTCCTGGAGGCATCTGGTGGGGCTTTGGGGTGGTCTTGGAGGCATCTCTGGGGGTTCCTTTGGGTTCCTTTGGGTCCCTTTTGGATTTTTTGGGTCCCTTTTGGATTTTTTGGGTCCCTTTTGGATTTTGGGGGTTCCTGGAGGTATCTGGGGGGTTCCTGGGGGGTTCCTGGGGGTCCTGGAGGCATCTGGGGGGGCTTTGGGGTTGGTCTTGGAAGCATCTCTGGGGGTTCCTTTGGGTTCCTTTTGGATTTTTTGGGTCCCTTTTGGATTTTTTGGGTCTCTTTTGGATTTTGGGGGTTCCTGGAGGCATCTGGGGGGGCTTTGTGGTGGTCTTGGAGGCATCTCTGGGAGTTCCTTTGGGTTCTTTTGGGTTCCTTTGGGTTCCTTTTGGATTTTTTGGGTCCCTTTTGGATTTTGGGGGTTCCTGGAGGTATCTGGGGGGTTCCTGGGGATCCTGGAGGCATCTGGGGGGGCTTTGGGGTGGTCTTGGAGGCATCTCTGGGGGTTCCTTTGGGTTCCTTTGGGTCCCTTTGGGATTTTTTGGGTCCCTTTTGGATTTTTTGGGGGTTCCCCTCTGTTTTTGGGGGTCCCCACCGAGGTTGTGTCCCCCCCCTTCCCCCTCTCCAGTGTTACCTCTTCCACATGTACGTGGGGGTCCGCGCCGGGGGGGGCATCGGGGACGAGATCGAGGACCCCGCGGGGGACGATTACGAGCTCTACCGCGTCGTCTTCGACATCACCTTCTTCTTCTTCGTCATCGTCATCCTCCTCGCCATCATCCAGGGTGGGGGGGGACCCCTTGAGGTGGGGGGGTGGGGGGTGGGGGGGTCCCCATAATCCTGACACCCCCCCCCCCCCCCCCCCCAGGTCTCATCATCGACGCCTTCGGGGAGCTGAGGGACCAGCAGGAGCAGGTCAAGGAGGACATGGAGGTGGGGAACCCCCCCGAGATGACCCCCCCCTGAGGGGAAAAGGGGGGGCTCTGGGGGGTCCCCAAGTTGGGGGGGTTCTAAATGGGGGAGGGGACCCTAAATTTGGGGGTTCAGGGGGTCCTTGGGTTCCGGAGGAGGAGAGAAGGTCCCTAAAAGGGGGTCTTGGATGGTTCTGGAAGTCCTTGGGGGGGGGGGTTGGGGGTCTGGAGGGGTCTGGGGGGTCCTAAATGTGTGGGGGGGGTCCTAAATGGGGGGGGGGGGGCTAAATTTCGGGGTCCTGGGGGGGCCTGGGGGGTCCCGGAGGGGGAGAGAAGGTCCCTAAAAGGGGTTCTTGGATGGTTCCGGAAGTCCTTGGGGGGGGGTGGGGGTCTGGAGGGGTCTGGGGGATCTTAAATGGGGTGTGGGGGGTCCCCAAGTTGTGGGGATCCTAAATGAGGGGGGGGGTCCTAAATTTGGGGGTCCTGGGGGGGCCTTGGGGGTCCCGGAGAGGGAGAGAAGGTCCCTAAAAGGAGTTCTTGGGTGGTTCTGGAGGTCCTTATGGAGGTTTTGGGGGTTCCTGAGGGTCTGGGGGAGGCTCTGGGGGGACCCCAAGTGTGGGAGGTCCTAAATGGGGTGCAGGGGTCCTAAATAGGGGGGGGTCCCTAAATTTGGGGGTCCTGGGGGGCCTTGGGGGTCCCGAAGGGGGAGAGAAGGTCCCTAAAAGGGGTTCTTGGGTGGTTCTGGAGGTCCCTATGGGGGTTTGGGGGTCCTGGGGGGATCCATGGGGGTTTGGGGGGGCTCGGGGGGCTCTTGGGGGGTCCCCGATTATGGGGGGGTCCTAAATGAGGGGGGGGTCCCTAAATTTGGGGGTCCTGGTGGGGCCTTGGGGGTCCCAGAAGGGGAGAGAAGGTCCCTAAGGGGAGGTTCTTGGGTGGTTCTGGAGGTCCCCATGGGTGGTTTTGGGGGGTCCTGGGGAGGATCCATTGGATTTGGGGGTCCAGGGGGTTTTGGGGGGCG
>JAUMJJ010001113.1:0-23262 GCA_033556795.1 Tapera naevia | reverse complement strand
GGTTACGATAAATAAGAATGGAGATGAAAGTAGATGGTCGGATTGGTTCTTTAATAAATAGTTTTACACCATCTGCTACAGGTTGTAGTAAACCAAATGGGCCTACAACGTTTGGGCCTTTTCGGGATTGTATGTAGCTTAGGATTTTTCGTTCTACTAGGGTTAGGAAGGCTACAGCAAGTACAATTGGGATAGCATAGGACAGTGATATAAAGAGGAGGGTAAGGGTAGAGGGTTTTGACATAGTTGATGAAAGCTAGGGAGAGGACTTGAACCTCTGGGTAAAGGGCTTAAGCCTTTTGCATTTACCAAGCTCTGCCACGCTAGCGGCCCTTTTCTAGGGCATTGGTTATATGTTAATATCCATTATAGTAGTTTAGTTGAGTTCACTACTTGAGGAGGGGCGTGTTGGGTAATATTGGCCCTGCTTTCCCGGTCCTTTCGTACTAGGGAAGGCCTAGTCATAGATAGAAACCGACCTGGATTGCTCCGGTCTGAACTCAGATCACGTAGGACTGTTAATCGTTGAACAAACGAACCCTTAATAGCGGCTGCACCATTAGGATGTCCTGATTCCAACATCGAGGTCGTAAACCTCCTTGTCGATATGGGCTCTTGAAGGAGATTGCGCTGTTATCCTGGGGTAGCTTGGTTCATTACTCAGTTGTACTGGTCTGATTACTATTAGCACATTGAGATGTCACTCTTAGTTAAGAGTTGTGGTCTTATTTTTGGAGGATTTGTTTTTCTCCAAGGTCGCCCCAACCAAAAAATATGAGCCATTGTCTAGTAAGTTGTAGGCCTAGTAGGCTTGGTTAGTGTTGGTGATGGCCATTGATTTTTAAGTTCCACAGGGTCTTCTCGTCTTATGGGTTCATTCCTGCTTTTGCACAGGAAGATCAATTTCACTGATTATCTACAGGAGACAGTTAAGACCTCGTTTAGCCATTCATACAAGTCCCGATTTATGAGACAATTGATTGCGCTACCTTCGCACGGTTAGGATACCGCGGCCGTTAAACGTTCTGTCACTGGGCAGGCATCACCTTTAATACTTGGTTGGCTAAAGGCTATGTTTTTGGTAAACAGTCGGGTCTTGGTTTGCCGAGTTCCTTTTGTAGATTTTAATCTTTCTAATATGCGCACCTGGGTTGGGGTTAACAGTATGTTTAATATTTGGTCTTGTTAGAATTGAGGTATTAATTATGGTCTGTTAATAATTAAATGATGTAAGCTTGCGCTAGGGAGGGGAAATGTTCCAAGTTACTTATTTTAGCATAAGTTCTTCTATAGGGATAGGTTAGCCTGTTAGTGGTAAGGGAGTCATGTTGTTTTAGTATTTTTAAGAGGCGAGCTTTGACGCATTCTTTAATGATGGCTGCTTAAAGGCCTACAGTAAGGATGTGGGTGTGGTGTTTATCCGCTAGGGGAGATTGTTTTCTTTTTTAAAGGGGCTGTACCCCCTTTAAATTACTCTTGACCTTCTACATGGGGGTTTGGTTAGGTTTCCTTAGAGGGAGGTCTAGAGAGAACTTAAATTCGTTTCACAGGCAACCAGCTATCACCCAGCTCGGTTGGCTTTTCACCTCTACTAACGAGTCATCCCACTCTTTTGCGACAGAGACGGGTTCGCTCATGTATAGCTGCTCGTGAGTAGCTCGCTTGGGTTTCGGGGGGGCAAGCTTAATCCGTTTTGCTTGGTGGTTCTGGCTAAATCATGATGCAAAAGGTACAAGATTTTGTCTTTGCTATTATATGCTTAGGTTTTCATTATTATTTCATCTTTCCCTTGCGGTACAGGGGCTCTATCGCTCCGGATGATGTCCTTTTCTATCGCCTATACTAGGTTTATTGAATGTTTTAGTTAAGTGATGAAGTTAGTTTTTTGGTTAATTAGATATGAAGGGTTGGGCTAGAGTTTGGCTTCAAGGCGATCTGGGTGATGGCAGATATCTTTCAGGTGTAAGCTGAATGCTTTGGTGTTGTAGCTACGCCTTGGTATGCTAAGTACACCTTCCGGTACACTTACCTTGTTACGACTTACCTCATCTTTACCTAGTAATGTAGTATTAATTTATTAAGGGAATGTGGTTGTGACGAGGGTGACGGGCGGTATGTACGTGTCCCAGGGCCAATTTAAATGGGGCTCTCATTGTCCCTATTTACTGCTAAATCCGCCTTCCGGGAATGGTTTCACACTCCCTTCCGTGTTTCCTAGTGTTAGGAAATGTAGGCCCATTGCTCCCGACTCATAAGCTATACCTTGACCTGTCTTGTTAGCGAAGTATGGTTATTGTGCCCACTGTTGTTCTTTCAAAAAGGTGAGCTGGCGACGGCGGTATTGTAGGCTGGCTTAGGGCTAGAGTCGGTTGGGTAAATCGTGGGTTATCGATTATAGAACAGGCTCCTCTAGGTGGGTTTGGGACACCGCCAAGTCCTTAGAGTTTTAAGCGTTTGTGCTCGTAATTCTCAGGCGGATATCTTTGTATATGGGAAGATATCAAGATTTAGGGCCAGCATAGTGGGGTATCTAATCCCAGTTTGGGTCCTGGCTTTCGTGGATCTAGTTTGTCTAAGGATTTAAGATCTCTTTTAGGGCGGCTTTAGTTGTAATCTGAGCTTATGACAGCTTGGTTACATTTTGATCTTAAATGTCAAGATACTGCATGTACCACTCTTTACGCCGTATTACCGTTAATTTGAGTCTCTTGTATGACCGCGGTGGCTGGCACAAGATTTACCAACTCTGGTTGCTATAACTAAGTCAAGCTTACACTTATTGCTTAATGTTAATTACTGCTGAATGCCCGTGGGGGTGTGGCTAAGCAAGGCGTCTTGGGCTACTTTGATATGGGGGTGTGCCTGATACCTGCTCCTTTTATCTTGACAAGAAGGCTAAGGGCATTTACACTGGAATGCGGATACTTGCATGTATATATCTAGCAAGAACTAACGGTAAGGTTAGGACTAAGTCTTTTGTCCTCGGGGAGGTAGGGCTAACCATCTTAGCATCTTCAGTGCTATGCTTTTATTTAAGCTACGAGGACGTGAAAGGGGCTTGTGTTGTTTGTTGTTTGTTGTTTGTTGTTTGTTGTTTGTTGTTTGTTGTTTGTTGTTTGTTGTTTGTTGTTTGTTGTTTGTTGTTTGTTGTTTGTTGTTTGTTGTTTGTTTTGTTGTAGGTGGTTTTTTTAATATTTGGTAAAAATATATATAATAAATATGTAAATAATAAGTGATGTGGTGTACAAAGTGGTGGAATTATTTTAATGTAACTCCAGCGGCGGTGGAGTGTAAAAAGTGAAAAAATGTGTATAAGATAAGTAATAAAAGATGATGTTTACAATATAATGATGATGTATGGTTTGTTTGTAGGGTGTTCTTGTAGTTGAAGTTTACAACGATGGTTTTTCAGGCCATAGATCTTGGAGAGAGGCCAAGCAGGAATTATTATGACTTATTTTGTTTTTTTTCTTGGGTGTAGGTTTTTGTGTTGGGTGGGTTGGCGGTTGCGTCTAATCCTTCGCCATATTATGGGGTGGTTGGTTTGGTGTTGGCATCTGTGATAGGATGTGGGTGGTTGTTGAGTTTGGGAGTTTCGTTTGTGTCTTTAGTGCTTTTTATGGTGTATTTAGGGGGAATGTTAGTGGTGTTTGTATACTCTGTTTCTTTGGCAGCGGAGCCGTTTCCAGAGGCTTGGGGGGATTGGGGAGTAGTGGGGTATGGGGTTGGGTTATTTTTGGTTGTTGTTGTTGGTGTGGTTGTAGGAGGTGTGGTTGAGTGTTGAAAGGTTGGGTTAGTTACTGTTGATAATGGAGGTATGTTTTTGGTGCGGTTGGATTTTAGTGGTGTGGCAATGTTTTATTCTTTGGGGTTTGGGATGTTCTTGGTGGCGGGGTGAGGTTTGTTGTTGACGTTGTTCGTAGTTTTGGAGGTTGTGCGGGGGTTGTCGCGTGGGGGCTATTCGGGCAGTTTAGTGGGGTTATCAGAAAATAGTTTAATTTAGAATACCAGCTTTGGGAGTTGGTGATAAAGGTTTAATTCCTTTTTTTCTGAGGTATGTTTTGATGTATTATGTTTGTGATGGTGACAAATGTAAGTGTTTGTTTATTTAATGAATTTTTACTGGATTGTTTGATGATGTTTTGTGATGTATGATGTAAAAAAATTTTTGTTAAGTAACGAATTTGTTTATTAATGTAGTTTGTCTAGAGTGGGAAAATGTGAAATGTGATGATAAAAATTGTGGATGGTGGAAAATTATGGTTTAGTCGGAAATTCCTAGTGTTGTTAAAATCGCCCGGGGGGGCGAAAATCGAAAAATCATATACCCTATGCATGCATTATCCTGCCACACGGGAGTTAAGCTAGTCGGATCAAGTATGTGAGGGCTATCTAAAGTGCATCAGTGTTGAGATGATTCCCCGGATACGTCGACCGTCTCATTGAGTGATTCTCTGAAAGTGATAAAAAGGCCCGTGGACCATTGTAGCCCAGGTAAATAGATTGTAAGCTCCTGCTCTAACTACCATGGGCAACCTGTGAAGGCTCCCGAAGGGAAGAGAGGGAACCAGTAGACAAAAGGCAGAAAGATGTCGGGATTACGAGGCAAAGTGCCCCTGACAGAGCTCGGTTGCATCTGTGAAAACCAATATATATCCAACTACCAATTGATGACCCTGAAATAGGAACCCGAGGCGCAAAAGAGCAAGTAGTGTCAGTGGTGTATGGTGGAAAGAATGGGCTTGAAGCTAGTATGAGGAGGTACTTCGTGCAAGGCGTTGCGGATTTCTCGTGCTGTGAACGATCAATAAATCCATCGGGTACTTTAGAAAGCTGTACCGGAACAAAGTTTCGTCGGAATAGTCCTGCTACCATTAAGGTCATTCCCTCCGGGAGGCCTCGTGTCCAGGGAAAGTCCGTTAATGTATAGAATGGCATGTCATGGTTTTAGTACGGGCAGAGTGTAAATTCCGTTAATAAGTTACACGCGGATAGCGCTTGAAAGTAGGATGTGAAAAATGCGATTTGTGTCCAGGTGTATATTAATGTATTTAGGACATGGATATAATGTATAATGTGGTACGAGAATAGTATGCTAGAGTACATAGATCCCGGCAAAAAATCCTCCGGGGGGGGAGGGGGGGGGCCCGGAGGAAGAAAAACTCTAAGAAGAGGTGGGATCTTCATTCTTTGGCTTACAAGACCAATGTTTTTGATAAACTATTAGAGTATTTTAGTAGTTCAGTAACTTGTTTTCTAGGGTGGCAGTGATTGGAAAGAGGATTAGAATAATAGAGAAGTAGGTGAGGGATGCTAGTTGGCCGATGATAATGAATGGGTGTTCTACTGGTTGGCTGCCTACTCATGTTAGGATGATTAGATTGGTGACTAAAATTCAGAATAATACTTGGGATAGAGGGCGAAATGTTATTGTGCGTTGTTTAGATTTATGTAGGAGTGGGGCTAGAAATAGTACTAGGACAGATGCAGCGAGTGCAAGGACTCCTCCAAGTTTGTTTGGGATTGAGCGTAGGATAGCGTATGCAAATAGGAAGTATCATTCTGGTTTAATATGAGGGGGTGTGATGAGTGGGTTTGCGGGGGTAAAGTTTTCTGGGTCGCTTAGTAGTGTTGGTGAGAAGAGGGCTAGGGTTGTCAGGAAGAGTAGTATTGTGATGAATCCCAGGATATCTTTTAGGGAGAAGTAGGGGTGGAATGGGATTTTGTCTGAATCTGATGCTAGTCCTAGTGGGTTGTTTGAACCAGTTTCGTGGAGGAAGGTGAGGTGGATTAGTGTGAGACCTGCAATTATGAATGGAAGAATAAAATGTAGGGCAAAAAATCGGGTTAGTGTCGGGTTGTCTACTGAGAAGCCTCCTCAAGCTCATTCTACTAGGGTCTGTCCGATGTATGGGATGGCTGAGAATAGGTTAGTGATGACGGTTGCGCCTCAAAACGATATTTGTCCCCATGGGAGAACATATCCTACGAAGGCGGTTGCTATTAAGGTTAAGAGGAGGATAACTCCTGTGTTTCAGGTTTCCTTGAATAGATAGGAGCCGTAGTAGAAGCCTCGTCCGATGTGAAGGTAAATGCAGATGAAAAATGCTGATGCTCCATTTGCATGTAGGTTGCGGAGTAGTCAACCATATTGGACGTCTCGGCACATGTGGGCTACGGAGGAGAATGCTAGGGTTGTGTCTGCGGTATAGTGTATGGCTAGCATTAATCCTGTAAGGATTTGGGTTGCTAGGCAGATACCTAGAAGAGAGCCGAAATTTCATCAGGCGGAGATATTTGAGGGTGTTGGGAGGTCAATTAGGGAGTTGTTAATTATTTTTAGTAGGGGGTGATGTTTTCGTATGTTTGGGGCCATTAGGGTGTTGGTTCTGTATATTAGTAAGAGGATTAGGATTGATAGGGCAAATGAGCTTAAATAGGCTTTGATGAGGCCTGTGTGTAGGTTGGTTGAGGTTTTGGTTGTTATGACTTGTAGGGTGGCAAGTCCTTCTGGGCCTATTTTTTTGTACCAGGATAGGTCGGCTAGGTGGGAGGATAGTTTTTGTCCTGTGTTTAGGAGGTTTGTAGAGGTTAGGCGGTGGAGTAATGGGTTGAAGTAGCCTAATGTAGATGAGAAGTTTATTGCCATGTTTTGTTTGGGCTTTGATAGGGCGTGAGTTATGTTTGATAGTTCGAGGGCTAGAATGGTTCCTAGGATCGTTAGAAGTATAGCGGCAATTTTTATGTATGTAGGTATGGTTATTGGAGGGGTGCTCGTAGGTGGGAAGTAAGTTGTGATAAGTAGGCCAGCTAGGATGCTGCCTAGTGCAAGTCGAGTGATTGGGTTAATAATTGCTGGGTCGTTTTCGTTTATTGGGGTAGTTGATGGGATGCGGGGGAATCCTGTTTGTACTAAAATAGTTATTCGTAGGCTATATGTTGCGGTGAATGTTGTGGCGAGTAGTGTTAGGAGTAGTGCTCAGGTATTAAGGTGTGATGTGTTTAGGCTTTCAATGATGAGATCTTTTGAGTAGAATCCGGCTAAGAATGGAGTTCCTATTAAGGCTAGGTTTCCGATAGTTAGGCAGGAGGTGGTTGTTGGAAGTATTTTTTGAAGGCCGCCTATTTTTCGGATGTCTTGTTCACCACTGAGGTTGTGGATAATTGATCCAGAGCACAGGAAGAGTATGGCTTTGAAGAAGGCGTGGGTTGAAATGTGTAGAAAGGCTAGCTGTGGAAGGTTTAGTCCAATTGTTACTATTATTAGTCCTAGTTGGCTAGATGTTGAGAAGGCAATAATTTTTTTGATGTCGTTTTGTGTTAGAGCACAGGTAGCGGCAAATAGTGTGGATAGTGCTCCTAGACATAAGCATAGGGTTAGGGCGGTTTGGTTGTTGGAGAGTATAGGGTGTATTCGGATTAGGAGGAAGATTCCTGCTACAACTATAGTACTTGAGTGGAGTAGGGCGGAAACTGGGGTTGGGCCTTCTATGGCAGCTGGTAGTCATGGATGTAGGCCAAATTGAGCTGACTTTCCGGTTGCGGCTAGGATGAGGCCTAGTAATGGGAGTGTTGGGGTTTGGGTATGGTTGGGCATGGTTTGTTGGATATCTCATGAGTTTATGGTGCATGCGAGTCAGGCTATACTTAGGATGAGTCCGATATCTCCGATTCGGTTATATAGGATAGCTTGTAGAGCAGCTGTATTGGCTTCTGCTCGGCCTTGCCATCATCCGATTAGGAGAAATGATATAATTCCTACCCCCTCTCATCCGATGAAAAGTAAAAATAGGTTGTTGGCGATTGTTAGTGTTAATATTGCAGTTAGGAATATTAGTAAGTATGAGAAGAATTTTGTAATGTATGGTTCTGTAGCTATATATCAGGAGGCGAATTGTAGAATAGATCATGTTACAAATAGTGCAATGGGAAAAAATATTATTGAGTATTGGTCAATTTTAAGGTTTATTGGGATTTTAAAGTTTATAATGAATTTTCATTCTCAGATGGAGATAATGCTGTCTATGCCAGAGTATAGGAATAGTGTGGTGGGGATTAGGCTGGTGAGAAAGGCAGTTTTGACGGTTTTGGTAATTGAGCTGGGGGAGTTCTTGTAATTTTTTGTTAATAGGGTTAGTAGTGTGGGGATTAGGATTAATGCTAGTGTGAGAAGTATAGAGGTGTTAATAATTAGGATGGTTTCCACTACTTTTACTTGGATTTGCACCAAGATTAGTGGTTCCTAAGACCAGCGGATTACTGTTATCCTTTAAAAGTAAGGGGGCTGAGATTTTAGACTCAGATACAGGAATTAGCAGTTCCTGTTGGTTGAACCTCCCCTCGGCAGGTAAGAAGGTTTTAACTTCTATTTTTAGAATCACAGTCTAATGTTTGGTTTAAACTATACTTGCATAGGAAGGCTCCTGAGATAAGTTCTGGTTTAAGGATTAAGAGGAGTATAGGTATGATGTGTAGGGTTATTAGGAGGTGTTCACGTGTGGTAAAGTTCTGAATAGATGTGATGTTGGTTGGTAAAATTCCTCGTTGGGTAGTCAGTAGTATAAATAGGGTGTATGCTGCGGTAAGTAGTGTTGCGAGTCCAGTTAGGATGATTGTAAGTATTGATCAGTTGAATAGGGCAATTATGATGGTGAGTTCAGCTATTAAATTTGTTGTTGGTGGCAGGGCTATGTTTGATAGATTGGCTAGTAGTCATCAGGTTGCTGTTAGTGGTAGGAGTGGCTGTAGGCTGCGTGTTAATAATAAGATTCGGCTATGGGTACGTTCATAGTTTGTGTTGGCCAGACAGAATAGTATTGAGGAGGTGAGGCCGTGGGAGATTATGAGGATTATTGCGCCTGAGAAGGATCAGTTAGTTTGGATTAGGCTTGCAGCGATAACTAGGCCTATGTGGCTGACAGATGAGTAGGCGATGAGTGCTTTTAAGTCAGTTTGGCGTAGGCAGATTGAGCTGGTTATGAGTGCTCCTCATAAAGATAAAGCAAGGAATGGGTATTGTAGTGAGTTTAATGTGGGGTTTATTAGGATAGTAATCCGTATAATGCCATATCCTCCGAGCTTTAGAAGTAGTGCTGCTAGAAGCATGGAGCCTGCAATTGGGGCTTCTACATGTGCTTTTGGTAGTCATAAGTGTAGGCCGTATAGTGGGGCTTTTACTATAAATGCTATTAGTAGTGCAATTCCTGAGAGGATAGTGGTTCATGATTTTGGGAGTGAGAGGTTGGTTAAGTTTAGTATTGTTAAGTGAAGAGTCCCTGTTTGTGTGTGAAGGTGTAGGATTGTTACTAATAGTGGGAGGGAGCTAATTAGGGTATAAAATAGGAGGTAGATGCCAGCACTTAGGCGTTCGGGTTGGTTGCCCCATCGGGTAATGAGGATTAGGGTTGGAATGAGGGTTGCTTCAAATGTAATATAAAATATTATAAGTTCTGTGGTTGAGAAGGCTAGAATAATAAATGGTTGAATTATGATTAGGGTGGCTGCAAAGATTCGTTTGCGTGTTAAGGGTTCGTGGTGTAGATGGTTTTGGCTTGCTATAATTATTAGGGGAAGCAATCAGCATGATAGGGTAAGGAGGGGGGATGAGATTTGGTCAATACCTGTTCATTGGGTTAGAGTTTTGTGTGGGAAATATGTGGGGGATAGTCAGTGTAGGCTGATGGTGGCGATTATTAGGCTGTGTAGGGTGATGTTAGTTCATAGGGCTTTTTGGGTGGAGAGTAGGGCTGTTGGGAGAAGTATAATTGTTGGTAGGATAATTTTTAGCATTGTAGGAGATTTAGGTTATGGAGGTGATCTGAGCCATGAGTTCGTGTGGATGCTACTAATATTGCCAGGCCTGTACCTGCTTCGCAAGCCGAAAATGCTAATATTAGGATTGGCATTAGAGTGTGAGAGGGTGTTTGGTTTTCGACTGGTCAGACAGTTAGGGCCACGTATATGGAGAGTATCATGCTTTCTAGGCATAGTAGGGCTGAGATTAGGTGAGTGCGGTGGAAAGCGAGTCCTAGGCTGCTCAGGGTGAAGGTAGAGTAGAAACTTAAGTGTATGAGTGACATTAAGAAAGTCATAGGGCTTAGCTATGATCTGTTGAGCCGAAATCAACTGTCGTGTTTAGACTAACTTTCTTTTTTTGTTTATTCTGCTCATTCTAGGCCACCTTGTGTTCATTCATAAATAAGTCCTAGGGTGAGTAATAGGATAATAGTGGATGTTCAGGTTATGGTAGTGATAGGGGATTGGAGCTGGGTGGCTCATGGTAGGGGTAGTAGTAGTGCGATTTCTAGGTCGAATAGTAGGAATAGAATTGCTACTAGAAAGAATCGGATAGAGAAGGGGAGACGTGCGGAGCCAAGAGGGTCAAAACCACATTCGTATGGGGATAATTTTTCTGAATCTGGATTAATTTGAGTAATTCAGAAGTTTAGTGTGGTTAAAATAATGCTTAGGGTTAGGGAGAGGGTGAATATAAATGTGATTATGTTAATTGCTCTTCTCTGGGGTTGAACCAGATTCTATAGATTGGAAGTCAATTATAATAATTATACTAGAAGAGCAGGATCCTCATCAGTAGATTGTTATGTAGAGGAATAATCAGATGACGTCTACGAAGTGTCAGTATCAGGCAGCGGCTTCAAATCCGAAGTGGTGATTTGGTGTAAAGTGGAATATGATTAGTCGTAGTAGGCAGATAGTGAGGAAAGATGATCCGATGAGTACGTGGAGGCCGTGAAATCCGGTGGCGACAAAAAAGGTTGAACCGTAAACTCCGTCGGCGATTGAGAATGGTGCTTCATAATATTCTATTCCTTGGAGGGCTGTGAAGTAGAACCCTAGGAGGATTGTTAGGGTTAATGCATGGATTGCTTGTTTTCGGTTGCCTTCTGTAATGCTATGGTGTGCTCATGTTACGGTTACTCCTGAAGCCAGTAGAATGGCTGTATTTAGTAAGGGCACTTCTATGGGGTTTAGTGGTTTGATTCCTGCTGGGGGTCATTGGCCGCCTAGTTCTGGCGTTGGTACTAAGCTAGAGTGGAAAAAGGCTCAGAAGAATCCAAGAAAGAAGAATGCTTCGGATGTAATGAATAGGATTATTCCGTATCGTAGTCCTTTTTGGACCGGGAGAGTGTGATGTCCTTGGAAGGTACTCTCACGAATAATATCTCGTCATCATTGGATTATAACAAGAATTATGGAGAATAATCCTAGGCTGAGAAGTTGTATGGAGTTTTGGTGAAATCATATGACAAGGCCTGATGTTGTTAGTAGAGCAGCTGCTGCTCCGGAGATGGGCCATGGGCTAGGGTCTACTATGTGATATGAGTGTGCTTGGTGGGCCATTAGATGTTTTCTTGTAAGTATAAGGTTAGTAGGAGGACAAAGACGTAAGCTTGAATTATGGCTACTGCAATTTCTAGGATTGTTAGGAGGAGTAGGATGGTAGTAGTCAGTATAGATACTGCTGGAAGAATGGGGAGAAGGACTACAGCTGCTGTTGAGATGAGTTGAATGAGTAAATGGCCGGCGGTGAGGTTTGCTGTGAGTCGGACTCCTAAGGCTAGGGGGCGAATAAGGAGACTGATGGTTTCGATTATAATTAGGGCGGGGATTAGGGGGGTGGGTGTTCCTTCTGGGAGAAGGTGGCCTAAGGAGATTGAGGGTTGGTTTCGTAGGCCTGTGAGTAGGGTAGCTAGTCATAAAGGAAGGGCGAGGGCTATGTTTATTGATAGTTGGGTGGTGGGGGTGAATGTATATGGGAGTAGGCCTAGTAGGTTAATTGTAAGTAGTAATAGTATAAGGGAGGTTAAAATTAGGGCTCATTTGTGTCCTTTTTTGTCTAGGGGAATTATTAGTTGTTTTGTGATTAAGTGGATAACTCAGGATTGGAGGGTAGAGAGTCGGTTTGTAATTCATCGGTTACCTTGGGCTGGGATAAGTAGCACAGGGAATAATATTGAGATAAGGATTAGTGGGATTCCTAGGAGGGATGGGCTTATAAATTGGTCGAAGAAGCTTAAAGTCATGGTCAGGCTCATGAGGTGGTTTTATTAAGTATGGTTGGTTTGTTGATTGGGGGGTTAGTTTGGGTGAAGGATAAAAGTTTTGGTTGAATAGTTAGTGTGAAAGTAAGTCATGTTAATAATATAATGGATAATCATGGGTTTGGATTTAGTTGTGGCATGTCATTAAGGAGGGGTATGTGTTCCTCTGTCTCTAGCTTAAAAGGCTAGTGCTGTTTGCATAGCTTCTTAATGATTAGGATGAAAGGAGTGAGGATCAGTTTTCGAAGTGGGTGAGTGGAGTGGATTCTACTACGATGGGTATGTAGCTGTGGTTTGCGCCACAAATTTCGGAGCATTGGCCGTAGAAGATTCCGGGCCGGGTAGTGATAAATGATGTTTGGTTTAGTCGTCCTGGGATTGCGTCTGTTTTAACTCCTAGGGTGGGAACTGCTCAGGAGTGTAGGACATCCCCTGCGGTGATGATGACACGCACGTGGGATTCTGTTGGAATTACAACTCGATGGTCTACTTCTAGTAGTCGGAAGTGTCCTGGTAAAAGGTCTGTTGTGGGGATTATGTATGAGTCGAATGTTAGGTCTTTAAAGTCTGTGTATTCGTAGGATCAATATCATTGGTGGCCAATGGCTTTTAGGGTTAAGTCTGGTTCATCCACTTCGTCTATTATATATAAAATTTGTAAAGATGGTAGGGCTAGTAGGATAAGGACGATTGCTGGTAGGATTGTCCAGATGAGTTCAATTTCTTGTGCATCTACAGTGTTTGAGGAAAGTTTTTCTAATAGTATAAGTGTTAATAAGTAGAGGACGAGAGTGCAGATTGCTAGGGCTACTATTAGGGCATGGTCGTGGAATTCGACAAGTTCTTCTATGATTGGGGAGGAGGCGTCTTGAAATCCGAATTGAGATGGGTTAGCCATTTGAGATATGTAGAGGTTTCATCTACAATTTAGTCTTGACGAGGCTATGTAATAGTTTTACTAATATCTCATAAGAAAGAAGCATGAGTGGTTTGATGCGGTTGGCTTGAAACCAGCATATGAGGGTTCGATTCCTTCCTTTCTTGTACTTGGACAAAGGCTGGTTCTTCAAAGGTATGGTGTGTGGTGGAGGGCAGCCGTGGATTCATTCAATATTAGTGGTAGGGAGTTCTGGTTGGATTACTTTTCGTTTTGATGCGAAGGCTTCTCAGATGATAAATATTAGCATAATTACAGCTGTTAATGAGATGAGAGAGCCAATAGATGACATGGTGTTTCATAGGGTATATGCGTCTGGATAGTCGGAGTAACGGCGTGGCATGCCTGCTAGGCCTAGGAAGTGTTGTGGGAAGAATGTTAGGTTAACGCCAGTGAATATTACTCCGAAGTGTGCTTTAGCTCATGTAGGGTGGAGGGTATATCCGGTGAATAATGGAAATCAGTGGGTGAAACCTGCTAGGATAGCAAATACTGCTCCTATTGATAATACATAGTGGAAATGGGCAACTACGTAGTAAGTGTCGTGTAGAGCAATGTCTAGGGATGAGTTTGCTAGGATGATTCCAGTTAGGCCTCCAATGGTGAATAAGAAAATGAAGCCTATGGCTCATAGCATGGGGGGGTCTCATTTGATGGTGCCGCCGTGCAGTGTAGCTAGTCAGCTGAATACTTTAATACCGGTTGGGATTGCGATGATTATAGTGGCTGATGTAAAGTATGCTCGGGTATCTACATCTATTCCTACTGTAAATATGTGATGCGCTCATACAATAAAACCTAGGAATCCGATTGATAATATGGCCCAAACTATTCCTATGTAGCCGAAGGGTTCTTTTTTGCCTGCATAGTATGCTACTACGTGTGAGATAATTCCGAAGCCGGGTAGGATCAGGATGTAGACTTCTGGGTGTCCAAAGAATCAAAACAGGTGTTGGTATAGAACTGGGTCTCCTCCGCCAGCGGGGTCGAAGAATGTAGTGTTTAGGTTTCGATCTGTTAATAGTATTGTGATTCCAGCAGCAAGTACGGGAAGTGATAGGAGTAGGAGAACGGCAGTAATGAGTACAGATCATACGAATAATGGGGTTTGGTATTGTGAGAGGGCTGGAGGTTTTATGTTGATGGCGGTTGTGATGAAATTGATAGCTCCTAGAATTGATGACACTCCTGCTAAGTGTAGGGAGAAGATGGCCAGATCTACGGATGCACCAGCGTGGGCAAGGTTTCCGGCTAAGGGGGGGTATACTGTTCATCCTGTTCCTGCTCCTGCTTCTACTGTGGATGAGGCAAGTAAAAGTAGGAAGGATGGTGGTAGGAGTCAAAAGCTTATATTGTTTATGCGGGGGAATGCTATGTCGGGTGCGCCAATTATGAGGGGTACTAGTCAGTTTCCAAAGCCTCCGATTATAATTGGCATAACTATAAAGAAGATTATTACAAAGGCATGTGCGGTGACAATTACATTGTAAATTTGATCGTCACCTAGTAAGGTTCCGGGCTGTCCTAGTTCTGCACGGATAAGCAGGCTTAGGGCGGTTCCGATTATACCTGCTCAGGCACCGAAGATTAGGTATAGGGTGCCGATATCTTTGTGGTTGGTTGAGAATAATCATCGGGTAGTGGTGGTCACAGGTAAGATGGCTGAGTGTTGAGGCGTTAGGCTGTAGACCTTTTTACAGAGGTTCAATTCCTCTTCTTATCGGCTCTGTAGTGAAGTTCATGTTGAGTTGCAAGCTCATCGATGTACGTTGTAGACGTGCCGGAGTCTTAGGGTGTAGACAGAGGCCTGTTGGTTTAGGCGTCTAGCTGTTAACTAGGATGTTGTGGGATCGAAGCCCGCCTGTCTAGTATAAGGCCCTAACTTAATTAGAGTATCTGAGTTGCATTCAGAAGGTGTAGGTTAATATCCTGCGGGTCTTATCAGAAACTAAGAGGTTTTAGCTCTTGTTTAAGGCTTTGAAGGCCTTCGGTTTGTAGTTTATCCTAAGTTTCTAGTTAATGGTTAAAATTATTGGGGATAGAGGTAGGAGTGTGAGGGATAGGGAGGTGGTGATAGCAATTAGGATATTAGATGTCTTATTGGTGTGTCATTGTTTTATATGATTGGCAGAGTTTGGTGGGAGTGTGATTGTTGAGTAATATGTGAGGCGCAGATAGAAGAATAAGCTTAATAAGGAGAGGAGGGCGATGATTGTTGCTGTTGTTGTTATTTCTTGTTTTGTAAGATTATGGATGATAAATCATTTTGGTAGGAATCCTGTTAATGGGGGAAGTCCTGCAAGGGATAGTATGGTTAATATTATGGTAGCTATCAGGATTGGGGCTTTTGTTCAAGAAATTATTATTGTGGATAGTTTTATGGACTTAGTTGTATTAAGGATAAGGAAAATAGGGATGGTTAGTAAGGAATATACATAGAAGTTGATTATGGTGAGTTTAGGGCTGTAGATTAGAATAATGGTTATTCAGCCTAGGTGGGAAATAGATGAGAAAGCTAGGATTTTTCGGGTTTGTGTTTGGTTTAGGCCTATTCAGCCCCCTAAGGCTGCAGAGGCAATGGCTATGAAGGTTAGTAGTGTTGGGTGGAGGGATGGGGATACTATAAATAAAATAGTGAGTGGTGGCAGTTTTATGATTGTAGATAATAAAAGTGCTGTGGTTATAGATGATCCTTGGATGACTTCTGGAAATCAAAAGTGAAATGGTACTAGTCCAAGTTTTATTGCGATTGCAGTTGTAAGTAGAATGCAGGCTGTTGGGTGGTTTAGTTGAGTGAGGTCTCACTGGCCGTTTGAGTAGGCATTGATAATGCTTGTAAATAGGATTAGTGCTGATGCAGTAGCTTGGACTAGGAAGTACTTAATTGTAGCTTCAATTGCGCGTGGGTGATGGGATTTGGCGATTAATGGGATAATTGCTAGGGTATTGATTTCTAGGCCTGTTCAGGCCATAATTCAGTGGTTGCTTGAGATTGTAATGGCTGTGCCTAGTATAAGACTTAGTGTGAAGATTAGTTTTGCATATGGGCTCATTAGTAGGGGAGGGAGTTAAACCATCATTTTCGGGGTATGGGCCCGATAGCTTTGTTAGCTGACTCTACTAGGAAATAATATAGAGGAAGTATGAAGAGCTTTGATCTCTTTTGTGTAGGTTCGAGTCCTACTTTTCTAAGGTGTTCAGATAGGAAATGAGAGGGTTAGTGTACCTCTATATTCACTTTATCATAGTGATCCTTTTGTTCAGGCACATTTCCTTGGGCATGTCTTGAGTATGGGGGTAATCCTGCATAACAGATTGGTATGCTGGTGTGTCATAAGCATAGGGCTAGTGTTAGTGGTAAGAAATTTTTTCATAGGAGGTGTATGAGCTGGTCGTAGCGGAATCGAGGATATGAGGCGCGAACTCATAGAAAACCAGAGGACAGTAGTAGGATTTTTGTAGCTATAATAATAGGGAATAGCTCTAGGGGTGGGTTTAGTGAACTTGGGTTGAGGAATAGAATGGTGGTTAGTGTGTTTATTAGTATAATGTTTGCGTATTCGGCTAGGAAGAAAAGAGCGAAAGGACCTGCAGCGTATTCGACATTAAATCCGGAGACTAGTTCTGACTCTCCTTCTGTGAGGTCGAATGGGGCACGGTTTGTTTCGGCTAGGGTTGAAATATACCATATCATTGCAAGGGGTCAGGAAGAGAAGATAAGGTAAAGTGGTTCTTGGGTGGTAATGAGGGTATTTAGGGAGTAGTTTCCGCTTAATATAATTACGGAGAGCAGGATGATAGCTAGTGTAACTTCATATGAAATTGTTTGTGCTACTGCACGTAGGGCTCCGATTAGGGCATATTTTGAGTTGGAGGCTCATCCAGATCATAGGATTGAGTATACGGCTAGGCTTGATATGGCTAACAGGAATAGTAGTCCTAGGTTCAAGTCGGCTAGGGAAAATGGAAGTGGGAGGGGGATTCAGATTGTGATTGCCAATAGTAGTGCTAGTATTGGGGTTACGATAAATAAGAATGGAGATGAAGTAGATGGTCGGATTGGTTCTTTAATAAATAGTTTTACACCATCTGCTACAGGTTGTAGTAAACCAAATGGGCCTACAACGTTTGGGCCTTTTCGGGATTGTATGTAGCTTAGGATTTTTCGTTCTACTAGGGTTAGGAAGGCTACAGCAAGTAAAATTGGGATAGCATAGGACAGTGATATAAAGAGGAGGGTAAGGGTAGAGGGTTTTGACATAGTTGATGAAAGCTAGGGAGAGGACTTGAACCTCTGGGTAAAGGGCTTAAGCCTTTTGCATTTACCAAGCTCTGCCACGCTAGCGGCCCTTTTCTAGGGCATTGGTTATATGTTAATATCCATTATAGTAGTTTAGTTGAGTTCACTACTTGAGGGAGGGCGTGTTGGGTAATATTGGCCCTGCTTTCCCGGTCCTTTCGTACTAGGGAAGGCCTAGTCATAGATAGAAACCGACCTGGATTGCTCCGGTCTGAACTCAGATCACGTAGGACTGTTAATCGTTGAACAAACGAACCCTTAATAGCGGCTGCACCATTAGGATGTCCTGATCCAACATCGAGGTCGTAAACCTCCTTGTCGATATGGGCTCTTGAAGGAGATTGCGCTGTTATCCCTGGGGTAGCTTGGTTCATTACTCAGTTGTACTGGGTCTGATTACTATTAGCACATTGAGATGTCACTCTTAGTTAAGAGTTGTGGTCTTATTTTTGGAGGATTTGTTTTTCTCCAAGGTCGCCCCAACCAAAAAATATGAGCCATTGTCTAGTAAGTTGTAGGCCTAGTAGGCTTGGTTAGTGTTGGTGATGGCCATTGATTTTTAAGTTCCACAGGGTCTTCTCGTCTTATGGGTTCATTCCTGCTTTTGCACAGGAAGATCAATTTCACTGATTATCTACAGGAGACAGTTAAGACCTCGTTTAGCCATTCATACAAGTCCCGATTTATGAGACAATTGATTGCGCTACCTTCGCACGGTTAGGATACCGCGGCCGTTAAACGTTCTGTCACTGGGCAGGCATCACCTTTAATACTTGGTTGGCTAAAGGCTATGTTTTTGGTAAACAGTCGGGTCTTGGGTTTGCCGAGTTCCTTTTGTAGATTTTAATCTTTCTAATATGCGCACCTGGGTTGGGTTAACAGTATGTTTAATATTTTGTCTTGTTAGAATTGAGGTATTAATTATGGTCTGTTAATAATTAAATGATGTAAGCTTGCGCTAGGGAGGGAAATGTTCCAAGTTACTTATTTTAGCATAAGTTCTTCTATAGGGATAGGTTAGCCTGTTAGTGGTAAGGGAGTCATGTTGTTTTAGTATTTTTAAGAGGCGAGCTTTGACGCATTCTTTAATGATGGCTGCTTAAAGGCCTACAGTAAGGATGTGGGTGTGGTGTTTATCCGCTAGGGGAGATTGTTTTCTTTTTTAAAGGGGCTGTACCCCCTTTAAATTACTCTTGACCTTCTACATGGGGGTTTGGTTAGGTTTCCTTAGAGGGAGGTCTAGAGAGAACTTAAATTCGTTTCACAGGCAACCAGCTATCACCCAGCTCGGTTGGCTTTTCACCTCTACTAACGAGTCATCCCACTCTTTTGCGACAGAGACGGGTTCGCTCATGTATAGCTGCTCGTGAGTAGCTCGCTTGGGTTTCGGGGGGGCAAGCTTAAATCCGTTTTGCTTGGTGGTTCTGGCTAAATCATGATGCAAAAGGTACAAGATTTTGTCTTTGCTATTATATGCTTAGGTTTTCATTATTATTTCATCTTTCCCTTGCGGTACAGGGGCTCTATCGCTCCGGATGATGTCCTTTTCTATCGCCTATACTAGGTTTATTGAATGTTTTAGTTAAGTGATGAAGTTAGTTTTTTGGTTAATTAGATATGAAGGGTTGGGCTAGAGTTTGGCTTCAAGGCGATCTGGGTGATGGCAGATATCTTTCAGGTGTAAGCTGAATGCTTTGGTGTTGTAGCTACGCCTTGGTATGCTAAGTACACCTTCCGGTACACTTACCTTGTTACGACTTACCTCATCTTTACCTAGTAATGTAGTATTAATTTATTAAGGGAATGTGGTTGTGACGAGGGTGACGGGCGGTATGTACGTGTCCCAGGGCCAATTTAAATGGGGCTCTCATTGTCCCTATTTACTGCTAAATCCGCCTTCCGGGAATGGTTTCACACTCCCTTCCGTGTTTCCTAGTGTTAGGAAATGTAGCCCATTGCTCCCGACTCATAAGCTATACCTTGACCTGTCTTGTTAGCGAAGTATGGTTATTGTGCCCACTGTTGTTCTTTCAAAAAGGTGAGCTGGCGACGGCGGTATGTAGGCTGGCTTAGGGCTAGAGTCGGTTGGGTAAATCGTGGGTTATCGATTATAGAACAGGCTCCTCTAGGTGGGTTTGGGACACCGCCAAGTCCTTAGAGTTTTAAGCGTTTGTGCTCGTAATTCTCAGGCGGATATCTTTGTATATGGGAAGATATCAAGATTTAGGGCCAGGCATAGTGGGGTATCTAATCCCAGTTTGGGTCCTGGCTTTCGTGGATCTAGTTTGTCTAAGGATTTAAGATCTCTTTTAGGGCGGCTTTAGTTGTAATCTGAGCTTATGACAGCTTGGTTACATTTTGATCTTAAATGTCAAGATACTGCATGTACCACTCTTTACGCCGTATTACCGTTAATTTGAGTCTCTTGTATGACCGCGGTGGCTGGCACAAGATTTACCAACTCTGGTTGCTATAACTAAGTCAAGCTTACACTTATTGCTTAATGTTAATTACTGCTGAATGCCCGTGGGGGTGTGGCTAAGCAAGGCGTCTTGGGCTACTTTGATATGGGGTGTGCCTGATACCTGCTCCTTTTATCTTGACAAGAAGGCTAAGGGCATTTACACTGGAATGCGGATACTTGCATGTATATATCTAGCAAGAACTAACGGTAAGGTTAGGACTAAGTCTTTTGTCCTCGGGGAGGTAGGGCTAACCATCTTAGCATCTTCAGTGCTATGCTTTTATTTAAGCTACGAGGACGTGAAAGGGGCTTGTGTTGTTTGTTGTTTGTTGTTTGTTGTTTGTTGTTTGTTGTTTGTTGTTTGTTGTTTGTTGTTTGTTGTTTGTTGTTTGTTGTTTGTTGTTTGTTGTTTGTTGTTTGTTTTGTTGTAGGTGGGTTTTTTAATATTTGGTAAAAATATATATAATAAATATGTAAATAATAAGTGATGTGGTGTACAAAGTGGTGGAATTATTTTAATGTAACTCCAGCGGCGGTGGAGTGTAAAAAGTGAAAAAATGTGTATAAGATAAGTAATAAAAGATGATGTTTACAATATAATGATGATGTATGGTTTGTTTGTAGGGTGTTCTTGTAGTTGAAGTTTACAACGATGGTTTTTCAGGCCATAGATCTTGGAGAGAGGCCAAGCAGGAATTATTATGACTTATTTTGTTTTTTTCTTGGGTGTAGGTTTTGTGTTGGGTGGGTTGGCGGTTGCGTCTAATCCTTCGCCATATTATGGGGTGGTTGGTTTGGTGTTGGCATCTGTGATAGGATGTGGGTGGTTGTTGAGTTTGGGAGTTTCGTTTGTGTCTTTAGTGCTTTTTATGGTGTATTTAGGGGGAATGTTAGTGGTGTTTGTATACTCTGTTTCTTTGGCAGCGGAGCCGTTTCCAGAGGCTTGGGGGGATTGGGGAGTAGTGGGGTATGGGGTTGGGTTATTTTTGGTTGTTGTTGTTGGTGTGGTTGTAGGAGGTGTGGTTGAGTGTTGAAAGGTTGGGTTAGTTACTGTTGATAATGGAGGTATGTTTTTGGTGCGGTTGGATTTTAGTGGTGTGGCAATGTTTTATTCTTTGGGGTTTGGGATGTTCTTGGTGGCGGGGTGAGGTTTGTTGTTGACGTTGTTCGTAGTTTTGGAGGTTGTGCGGGGGTTGTCGCGTGGGGCTATTCGGGCAGTTTAGTGGGGTTATCAGAAAATAGTTTAATTTAGAATACCAGCTTTGGGAGTTGGTGATAAAGGTTTAATTCCTTTTTTTCTGAGGTATGTTTTGATGTATTATGTTTGTGATGGTGACAAATGTAAGTGTTTGTTTATTTAATGAATTTTTACTGGATTGTTTGATGATGTTTTGTGATGTATGATGTAAAAAAATTTTTGTTAAGTAACGAATTTGTTTATTAATGTAGTTTGTCTAGAGTGGGAAAATGTGAAATGTGATGATAAAAATTGTGATGGGTGGAAAATTATGGTTTAGTCGGAAATTCCTAGTGTTGTTAAAATCGCCCGGGGGGGCGAAAATCGAAAAATCATATACCCTATGCATGCATTATCCTGCCACACGGGAGTTAAGCTAGTCGGATCAAGTATGTGAGGGCTATCTAAAGTGCATCAGTGTTGAGATGATTCCCCGGATACGTCGACCGTCTCATTGAGTGATTCTCTGAAAGTGATAAAAAGGCCCGTGGACCATTGTAGCCCAGGTAAATAGATTGTAAGCTCCTGCTCTAACTACCATGGGCAACCTGTGAAGGCTCCCGAAGGGAAGAGAGGGAACCAGTAGACAAAAGGCAGAAAGATGTCGGGATTACGAGGCAAAGTGCCCCTGACAGAGCTCGGTTGCATCTGTGAAAACCAATATATATCCAACTACCAATTGATGACCCTGAAATAGGAACCCGAGGCGCAAAAGAGCAAGTAGTGTCAGTGGTGTATGGTGGAAAGAATGGGCTTGAAGCTAGTATGAGGAGGTACTTCGTGCAAGGCGTTGCGGATTTCTCGTGCTGTGAACGATCAATAAATCCATCGGGTACTTTAGAAAGCTGTACCGGAACAAAGTTTCGTCGGAATAGTCCTGCTACCATTAAGGTCATTCCCTCCGGGAGGCCTCGTGTCCAGGGAAAGTCCGTTAATGTATAGAATGGCATGTCATGGTTTTAGTACGGGCAGAGTGTAAATTCCGTTAATAAGTTACACGCGGATAGCGCTTGAAAGTAGGATGTGAAAAATGCGATTTGTGTCCAGGTGTATATTAATGTATTTAGGACATGGATATAATGTATAATGTGGTACGAGAATAGTATGCTAGAGTACATAGATCCCGGCAAAAAATCCTCCGGGGGGGGAGGGGGGGGGGCCCGGAGGAAGAAAAACTCTAAGAAGAGGTGGGATCTTCATTCTTTGGCTTACAAGACCAATGTTTTTGATAAACTATTAGAGTATTTTAGTAGTTCAGTAACTTGTTTTCTAGGGTGGCAGTGATTGGAAAGAGGATTAGAATAATAGAGAAGTAGGTGAGGGATGCTAGTTGGCCGATGATAATGAATGGGTGTTCTACTGGTTGGCTGCCTACTCATGTTAGGATGATTAGATTGGTGACTAAAATTCAGAATAATACTTGGGATAGAGGGCGAAATGTTATTGTGCGTTGTTTAGATTTATGTAGGAGTGGGGCTAGAAATAGTACTAGGACAGATGCAGCGAGTGCAAGGACTCCTCCAAGTTTGTTTGGGATTGAGCGTAGGATAGCGTATGCAAATAGGAAGTATCATTCTGGTTTAATATGAGGGGGTGTGATGAGTGGGTTTGCGGGGGTAAAGTTTTCTGGGTCGCTTAGTAGTGTTGGTGAGAAGAGGGCTAGGGTTGTCAGGAAGAGTAGTATTGTGATGAATCCCAGGATATCTTTTAGGGAGAAGTAGGGGTGGAATGGGATTTTGTCTGAATCTGATGCTAGTCCTAGTGGGTTGTTTGAACCAGTTTCGTGGAGGAAGGTGAGGTGGATTAGTGTGAGACCTGCAATTATGAATGGAAGAATAAAATGTAGGGCAAAAAATCGGGTTAGTGTCGGGTTGTCTACTGAGAAGCCTCCTCAAGCTCATTCTACTAGGGTCTGTCCGATGTATGGGATGGCTGAGAATAGGTTAGTGATGACGGTTGCGCCTCAAAACGATATTTGTCCCCATGGGAGAACATATCCTACGAAGGCGGTTGCTATTAAGGTTAAGAGGAGGATAACTCCTGTGTTTCAGGTTTCCTTGAATAGATAGGAGCCGTAGTAGAAGCCTCGTCCGATGTGAAGGTAAATGCAGATGAAAAATGCTGATGCTCCATTTGCATGTAGGTTGCGGAGTAGTCAACCATATTGGACGTCTCGGCACATGTGGGCTACGGAGGAGAATGCTAGGGTTGTGTCTGCGGTATAGTGTATGGCTAGCATTAATCCTGTAAGGATTTGGGTTG